>CM071687.1:15335000-15612500 GCA_036553675.1 Solanum okadae | reverse complement strand
ACGGTGAATTACACTTCTACCCTTCTTAGAGGATTCTATTCACTCAACTCATCTAGGCATTAATTAAACACCCTATTCAACCATTCTATCAACATTCCTGAAAACTCATCATGACTAAGTCAGGTTCTACCATCAACTAAACATAACCACACAATAACCTTGCAACGTAGGCACACTATCTCCCCCTTGGGAGTAAGCCTACACAAATTCTTCTAAACATCTTTCATAACATAAAGGCAACAATGAAGCATCATTCATACTAAAGAAAATATCAAAGTCCATAATCTCAAATCTATCAAGTCACATAGCCATAATTGGCATCACAACCAACCTTTTCTCCCTCGCTCCTTGTAGCATAAGCCCTTCGAGTAGTCATATCCTAAAGACCATTGGATAATGAATAGGAGAGAGACATTATAGAGTTAAACTCTATGGCACGACTTAGAGAATGAAGAAGTGAGATTTCTTAAGAATCCAACAGCTTCCTATTCATAATTGTGGTGCTCTTCACATTTATGAACAAGACTCTACTAGACGTGGTTTGAGACAATCCTAGAACCATACTAAACATTGTGCTCTAATTAGCAAGTTTGTCACGACCTAGGGGTACACCATAGATGTAACATGGCGTACTTGATCCCAAAGGGGTCTCATACAAGCTCTTAGCATATCATGAACATAATATAATAGAAAATATGGAAAATTTAAAACTTTTTACAATCAAAGTCATTTTTGTAAAAGCAAGCGGAAGACTTTCTATACTTTGTCTCAAACTATCTAATACAGCTTTTAGAATAAATTCTTGGGACACAGCCCACACAATAGTCTCAAAACATGAAATAAAGACACAAAGGAAATGTTGGGTTTTGTCATTGAAGCTATGAGGACTCACCAAAATCTTCAACTCCTTTGCTCCTTAGAAACTATCTCAAAAATTGCACTCAAGTCTCCAAACCCTACATTTGATTAGAATGTAGGCAAAATACGTGTTAGTACAAAATGTACTTAATATGTTAGCTAGCATAACCATAAGAAAATAAGACAAGGGTTAGTCAATATAAGACATAATCCAAAATCATATGAAATACTTCATGAAAAATAAATCATAAGCATAAGAGACAATGTCATAATCATAATATGTAAAGTCTCCAATATACGGATTATATAAGCATAATTTGACTCTTAATCATCTATACCATAATAGAACTATTCTCAAGTAACCTCAAAAGCGTATATACATGTACAAAGCATGAATAACATCCATAATACCACCCAAGCCAAGTATCCTTTTATGGTCATCTTAATCATAGTCTATATACATGGTCAAGTCTTTAATCTTCTCTACCATAAGGGTACCATACTTATAAGTAACCTCAAAGCATATTTGTGCAATGCATGAAAGGCATCCAATACTACCTTTCACACTAAGCATAACCTTGAAGTCATCCTAGTCATATTCACCCTTCTTTGGTCTCACTATTAGCTTACTTCATGTAGACAAGGGAACTATCAACTTTAGTCAAACACATCTTGGAAGGCAATTATAGCAAAAACCCAAGCTAAGTCTATAATATACAAGAGAACACTTCATAACTAGCTTCAAGTCATACTTGTGCAACGCATGAATAGCATCCCATACTACTATCCACACTAAGTACCACATTAGGCTATCATACATACTCACTAATTGGGGACTAGTCCCTCATTACTATTTGCCATTAGTCATTTAAGGTAAATCTCTATTTAATACAAGGCAATTCACATCTCATGAATGAAGTATATTTCCCAATTCAAGGCTACTAAGGAATAGCACCCTAGTATGCTAGACCATGCTATATTCTTCCTAACATAACTATATTATGCTAAAATAACTACCTTGGATGACACACTAATATTCAAGTCCAAGTTGTTCTAGGAAGAGTACAAGTGTTCCATCCTAGTTACCATGAAGTAGTCCTAGTCCAACTAAGTCATGCTACCCTTAAAATCACACCAAGATGCTAATGAAAGCTATCCTTAGGAGAGTATAATTCTCAATCCTAAGATACCCTTGAAATGCATCTTACAATGCACAGTCAAGATATCCTTAGGAGAGTATGGATCCTCAATCCTAAAGCTACCATGAAATGGTCTTGGCCAAACCAAGTCATGCTACCATGAAAGCATCCCAATAATGCTAGTTCAAGATACCCTAAGGACAGTATAAATCCTCAATCCTACGCTTCCATGACTATCCCTAACTCAAGCTACCATGAAATGTATCTTACAATGCCAAGTCAAGTTATCCCTTAGGAGAGTATAGATCCTCCATCCTAAGGTATCCTTAGGAGAGTATGATTCCTCAATCCTAAGCTATCAATCTTGGTCTTATCCTTCCAAGCAAAGATATACATGAAGGGAATATATGTCACAACTTCAAGCTATTCTGGTCTAACATGCTTTGATTTATTTTAGGTTATTAAGGAAACCTAGAATCATTCTATGTGAGGGAACCGTGGACCTCCTAGCATCTTTATGTCTAGGTGTCTAAGAGAGAAGAAATACACAACAAGATCACATAATACTGGATTTACCCCAAAACCCTAACATTGATGAATACAAGCCCCATTCTCAAGCTTTACTTCTTACTATCATCTTTATACCTAGATTTCAAGGTATTCTAATCACATTATTCATTAGTAAGTGATTCTAGTCATAATTGATCATAAAGGTTCAATTTCATCTTTACAAGTCATGATCCATCAATTGAACTATAATCTAATTCAATTCACTTCTATGTGTTCCTAACCTTCAGCAATTACTACACATGCAATTGATTTTAGAAGATCAATTAGAATTCCTCAATTTCACCTTTCATGGCATAACCCACATAATATCACATTCATCACATAGACTAAGGTTTACCATATAAATCGCATAAATTCATCATAATATCATAACTCAATGTTAATACAATCATAATTAGGTATTATCCACTAGATTGGAATCATACCTAAGCCTTACCCACAATCTAGAAGGAAACCGTACCTAGCATTGAGTTTTTGACATCACAATTGGGGGAAAAACTAGGGGGCTCTATGGGTGGAAAAATCCATAGATGAATAAGCTAAATACCTTAATTTAAGCCCTAATCAAGTTTGAAACAATTGAGGAAAATCTGCCCCAGCTTCCTTTCTTCTTCTTCTTCTTCACTTCTAGAGAGAGAATTATTTTTACAGAATTTGGGTGTTTTGAAGAATGAGTTAATTGATTTAGCTAAGGGGTATATTAGGTATACATAGGTTGTTTAATAACTAACTAACCGACATCCCTTAACCCCTAACTAATTTCTAATTAATTCCCAGACCCCTAACTAAAAATCTTAAACTTAAATTTGCTATGACCCACGACTCCATCACCCATGGACCGTGGGTGGGTTCACGGAGTGTCCTGCACCTCTGTAGGTGCTGGTCAGAGACCCACATTTGAAGGCCAACACAGGCCTTGACCCATGACCCCAACCCACGGGGCGTGGGTCCTTTCACGGTCAGTAGGTGGCAATCGTAAGTGGCCTATTTTTGACAGCTTTTAGGGTTGTTTTGAGGTCCTCCTCAAGGACCCCTTGGGTGGTCCTTGGGGGGTCGTACCTTGACTCCCTAAACCTTAAACCCTCATTCTAAGTACGACAATCATTTTTACGAATTTTAATCCTTATACCACACTCTAAAAGTCTTACGAAAAGCTCTAGAACTCTCTAGTTCAAATTACTAGTTTTTGGGGTATTGCAGCTTTGCTGCTAGATCACATTACCAAAGTTAACCAAGAATTTCATACTAGATAAGACCAAGTGCCTACTCTACAACTGAGTATGAGCAAAGAAAAAATTGAGAAGGACAATGAATGAGATGAAAACATGGCCAAAATGAAGACCCAACTAGATTTGGTTATCTAAATATGTCATGGGAGGTGGAATTCAGTTTGTAAATGTCGTGGAATCTATATTGGGCAGTGCATCAATGATGTCATGTTTGTGGCATTATACAATGAGAAAGTTCAATACTTGGGAAATCAAATAGGGTGTTCTCACACTATTTATCAACAACAATGTGGGATCCATGGTTGGATAGAGATGGTGGATGGAAATGTTAGCATGGTGAAAATTGGAAAGATAGGGTGATGAAAAATATAGGTTTGTGCTTCTTCATTATCGAACACGCCCAAAAGAACCAGCTACCCAAGAAGGAAGTTGTACTAATGAAATTCTTACAAGGATATTCAACAAGGTAAAAGGGTCTGACAAAGTGTTGAAGGAATTGAATAATGAATTCACTGCTTTATCCCAAACTATGAATTCTCATTCGATATATATAAAGTAGTTAGAGATTCATTGTGCCAAATCTTCACTAATGTCAATTCGAGGAAAAAGGGACCATTGCATAGTGACACCATCCCAAACACCAGGAATGATTCTTGAGAATGAAAATTATGTCGTTCCACGACGTTAAATAAAGCATTTCTTGGGAGGAAACCCATTTCCTTAATTTTGTTTTTATTGCTTTCAATAATGTACGTTGTCAATGATGCTCGAGAGGAATTTTAATGATTGAAAATGAAGGCAAAAATGATGCCAATACCTAAACGGCGATCCATCAAAGGAGTTGAGAGGAATCATTTTTGTCTGCCCTTCTGAGTTGGAATAGGTGGAAAAATGTACTATCAAAATTGGCTATTAGAGGTACAATTGGAAATTTGCTCAAGTACATTATGCGGACTCCATCAGGTCCACCAACACATTCTTCAGGTTTAGTGTTCATCCAGGCTCTTTCAACGAGCTTAAGCTTCAACTGGCGATTCGCCGAGTGGGGCTGATATAAAAACGCCAAGGTTTTTTCAAATTCAAAAATCAAACCCTATGATATCTTGAAGTCTTTTTCTCTGCTTCCTCTTGCATTGCTTCTTTTGAGTTATTGTGAGTCTTTAGTGTGTGTGCATTTTCTTGGATTTCACATCAACCCAACCCCATTTCCTTGATTATCTCAACTTATGCACCTACTTATGTTGGTTTTATTGTTTTTTTAGATTTATGAGCTTTTATTTGGATAATGAGTGTGGGCTTAAAGCCATGAAGTGTTATTGTTTGTTAGATTTCATTGGGTTGCATTATATTGTGTGATTTAAACTGTACCCCTGACTCTATTTTATGATTTTTCCTAGGGTGACTACTTTCTTAAGGGAAAATCGTCAATTCGTGAAATACTTAGCAATTTGTGGGGGAAGTCTGAGTACCCATGGGAAGATAAGCATTTAGGTGGATTGTAATGATTAGAAGAAACTTGTATTTGGTGTGTATAATGGGTTAACTGTAACAATTAGGCACTTCTTGTTCGGCGGCTTGTCTTAGCTCGCCAAGTAGGTTAGGAGAATGATCACATGAGGCCCAGCTGTTCTCTTTAGCATATATATCACCTTGGGTACTATCTCATTCGGTAGGGTTGTGTTAGTCCACCGAACCCATTTGGCGAATCACTAAGTGGGACTAGATATCACATTTCATGCTTGTGTCTTTTCAATTTATACTATAATTTTGGATGGACTCTTCTTACCTCGTTGAAACGGACACAGTGAATCACCGAGAGTAAATTAATTCCATTTTTGTTCTTGATCCTAAGATATTTGTAACTCTCTAATTTAGCGAGCTCATTCTATTTGGTGATCCGCCTCCCCTATAGGGAAGCCTTATGAATCTTTTTGAAGTTTAATTCAATGTGCGCTTGATTTCAACTAATCTTCAAAATCCTATGTTTGAATGTGTGTTGTGCAAGTAATGAAAAGCACTAAAGGAAAGCAAATTATTGCATATAATACTGAATCAGTTAGAGATCCTCCTCATCCTCCACCAAAGAAACACACGTGCCTATCCATTAACTAGCCTTCGAAGCCTCCCCATCATCAACAATCCACCACACTACAAGCATCTACCCAAGAAAGGGTACAACCTAAAAACGGAGTGGTAAGGTGGAGGACTAAGATTAGGTCCAAATTAGTGCAACCCACTGATGTTTGACGCAATCAAAGACACAACTTCCAGTTCAAGTGTCAACGATCGCGTGTAGTAATATAACCCAACCGAATGGGTTGGGGTCAAATTCCAAGGGAGCGGTTAGTAGTGGAGAATCACATAGGAAAGTAAAATTATGTTCTAATCAATCATAGCTATAAATATTAACGAATAAAAACATACTAAATCTAAAGGTGACACGAATGTCAATTGACAATGGGGGGTTTGTATTCAATTAATATTGAAAAATAGCAAAAACAAAGATGCGAAATAGGGAGACAAAATTCTTGGGATGTGATAGGAATACTAAATAAAATAAACAATTGGGTAAAAGCTATTGATGGTAAATCGCTGAACATTTGTAACTAAGCTAGACATTAGTGGGGGTAAATTTTCTCTCGAACAACTTACCCCGAATCAACTCGGTTTCTCTCGAACACCGAGTTACAACAATTAAGCACAACATTTGCCTTTTCCCATCTACTCTCTCGAGCTGAATGTGTGGGAGAGGGTCTAGGATTCACTCTCTCGAGCTGAACCCACGATGACCCAATAACCACTAGCTATCGATTTAGTAGTCTTGGTTTTAAAACCCCTCTCTCGAGCAACCCAAAAACACGAAGATGAAATCGTATTTGCAACTACAATTCCATTAAGTTCAGACACAATTACAAAACGAAATCACATTTAAACAGCAAATAGACTATCAATGAGCAATAACCAACAGCAAATTTAACCCATATTCACAAAATCACACCCCAAGAATTATGGTTTTAGCTAGACATGACAAAGAGATAGAAATCGATACCAAAAAGTGTTTCCATCAAATGGGTATGATAAATAATGTCTTTAAACACGTTAAGGATGAAGATTCTTCAAGACCCACTTCCAATTTCTTGGAGTTGAAAACCTTCAAAACCTTCAAGCTCAAGAACAATGTCTCCTAAAACTCTAAGAACTAAAACTGAAATATTCTAAAAAGTGGTTTCTCAAAATGTAAAACTTGATTTCTAGATACTGAACTCACAATTCAAACAAGTATTTATAGAGTTTGAAAATTTTTGCTGTGAAGGACAACGCGGTGCAGTTAGTCGGGATCGACGATGCACTCGGCGATCCACCCTTTGGTCTGGTTCATCACCTTTCAGTTTTTGCCTTCAGCATCTTTGCATATTGAATCATTGGGCGATATGGTGTTGCTTAACGGAACTATTCGACGATGCACCGACTGCTCCCTTTCATTGCCAACTTGATCTTTTCCTTCAGGGCTCAGCCCACTGGAACTTTGGGCAAGGTTAAGGCCATTCGGCGACCCGCCTAATGCATTAGGCGATCCTTAGCCCTTCATTTCTTCATTCTTTCAGCTCCCTTGTTCCTTTTTTGCTTGATAGGTGTCCATGCTTTGTCTCTCAACTCAAATACCTGAAACTTAAGGATTTACATCAATTATTAAGACAAAATATGCGTTTGAGGACACTAAATCTATCCAAATGAAGCCCTAAATGAGTTCAAATTGTGGACTCATCAACACCCCCAACTTAAACTTTCGCTTGCCCTCAAGTGAAACTAAAGTTCATTAGTTCAAAAAGGTTATCTCATACAGTGCTACACGAAACTCAATCATGATTGCACACATAAGACTCAACTTACTCATGCAAGGATCAATTGTGTACTCAAAGACTCAACTTGTGACACCATTATCAAAAAATCTCAAGCTCACTATACTTGCTCCAAATGCAAGTTCAAGCTCAACAAAGGTATTTCAATGCCCTCACACAAAAGAATGATTCCATTTTCACACACAATGGTTCAACATTTTAAAGTTTCAGAATCAAGATCCACACTCACACTCTCAAAGATAAACAAAATGCATGATTTCACCCATAAGTTTGCCCTTATTTTCAAATTGACAATTGTTTCAGCTCACTTAAGATCAATAAGGTCTTTTCAAGGCTTGTAATGGGTTTGAGTACAATGGTATGGTCAGTTAGGCTTAGTGACTTTCATCCTCATGAAATGTGGTTGTAACGACTTAGAAAACGATAGGTTAAACTAGAGCCTAAACGTTGGGGTTAACGTCTAGAGTTAAGGGCAAGGGCTAATGGTTTTGGGTGTAGGCCATGGTTTGGGAACCTAGGCTATCTAAAACTTAGCTAGACCAAGAGGGTCTTCACAACCCGTAGTGGTCACCACGAACCGTGCTGCCCACCACGATCTGTGGTGGCTAGGAAGTAAGTCCTAGAAAGGTGCCAAGCCAAGGCTTCCCTTCAAAAGCAACTTCACGATGCATGGTCATGACCACGGGCCGTGGGAAGGCTTGTGGGGTTGCCTTAACTTGGTGGGAGAAGTTGCAAGTTGAGGGACCTACTGCCTCAAAGACCACGGGCACCACCACAAGCCGTGGTTCTGTAGACGGTCCGTCAATGTGGCTGTGGAACTCACTTACGCTCAAGGCAAGTAAGCCACTATGGCCAAGACACTGCCTCCATATTCACGAGCATCACCACGACTCATGGTGTTGACCACAGATCGTGGGAGCTTCCGAGAAGGTTCCTTAGCATCTTGGGCTTAGCAACGCAAAGGAGGGCACACTGCTTAGGGACCATGGGCCGTGGTCCCCTTTCACGAGCCGTGAAATTGGGCATGGTCCCTGACGGGGCTGCACAAATTTGGGAGGCTTAAGTAATTTCCCTTTTACTAATTATTACGTGGGGGTTGATTTTAAATGGTTTATATCATTAGTATATATAGTTTTAAGTCTCTTAACAAGTCATTTACTCATTATTTCCCCAAATCAAAAAAAGAGTTCTTCCCTCCAAAAATTCTCTATGTAGAAGTTCCCAAAGAAGAAGAAGAAGAAGTGGGAACTAGGGCTTGAAATCCAAACCATGGACCCATGATTTCTCTCAATTCCTAAAGTGTTCCTTTATGAAGTGGGTTTGTTGATTATGAAAGCTTATGATTGAAATATGTCTAAATTGCTTTGGGTAATTGAATTGTATCATCATCTATGTCTAATTATGGTGATTTTTTGGTGGATTGAGAAATTGTGGTTATGGCCTTCAAAGGGCAAGTTTGACCTAATTGCTTGTTGTATTAGAATTGTGTTGGAGATGTTGATCCACTTGAAAGGTCGAGGTATTTAATTACTATTTGTGATTATGATGTGAAAAATATGCATGTGATTTCAATGATAGAATGATGATCATGTATAGACGGTAATTGTGTTGTTGTTGATAGTATACTCTCCATTGACACTCATGAATGATGAATGATGGAAGGTGAAGGGTTTTCTCCTATTTATTGTATATGTGTAATTGGTAGGCTTAGGAACCCTCTTCTTGAATGAAAGAATGTATTGTTGAATCTTGAGTTGGTAGGCTTAGACATCCTCTGTTGTATAATGAATGTGTATTGACATAATGACTATGAATCCATATGCCTATGGCATTCCTTTCAGAAACAACCAATAAATGTTTCTTGACTTAATGAACTGGTAAACCTATTGTTGGTAACTCTTGCTTGATGAGTATTTGACCTATTCTAATGTCGTGTGTTAGGATCGGTAGGCTAGTGGCACCCTTCCATAAATGAATGAATGATGACCCTTGTATCGGTAGACCCAATGAAGATTGTACCCTTCTAGGGAAGTAAATGAGCTACCCTTAATCTACCTTAAATCAGTAGACGTAGTGATGGTGGCCCTTTCTTGAGTAATGTACTTTGGGTTGGTAGACCTAGTGTTGGTAGCCCTCTCAAGTACAATGAT
Organism: Solanum okadae; assembly: GCA_036553675.1. Taxonomy (NCBI): domain Eukaryota; kingdom Viridiplantae; phylum Streptophyta; class Magnoliopsida; order Solanales; family Solanaceae; genus Solanum; species Solanum okadae. The sequence goes on along the minus strand of CM071687.1, from coordinate 15,602,694 downwards.
GTTAATGTGAATGAACTACTCTATGTGAATGGAGGCTAAGCACCTAGTGGATATGGTAAGATGGGAACTCTCCCGATTGTAGGCTAGGGTTCCAATGAACATCTTCCTATCCCATAACTATGTGCCCACATAGGATATTAGCTAGCGGATTCCATTCGAGCTAACATTACCGTTCTACCTTAGGGAAGTAGAACACATTTTTGTGGTGTTGGGCTATATGACACCATATTCCATGTCTAGCTTGCATGATCTATGTCGGTTAAACGCTTATTCCCATCATGTGTGATAGCATCCAAGGAAGCTCTACTCCATTGAAGGACAAGGATGAAGCTTTAGAAACTCCAAGGAGGCCCATAACAAGATCTCAAACCAAGGAGTTCAATGATAAGCTCAATGGGCTTCAATCGCTGATCCAAAGGTTTCTTATTGGGGAAGAAGAGCTCAAGCCCAAGGGAGAGGAATTGTCCAAATGCTACAAGTATTTGGTGGCCCAAATTCAAGCCCAATATGAGTTATTTTAAGGTCCAATTTCGTGCAAATAAGGTCAAGAAAAGTCCAAGAATCAGCCACAACAAGAGTTGCTTTCTGCCCAAGTTTTGAGAGAAGACTAGTCAAACTTTCCAAGATTGTCAAGATTCTTTTCCTAGTTGGGATTTACCTTATTTCTTTATTTATATATAGGTTATTAATATTTTCCTTAGTCTATTTATGGTCTCCTAAGTACCATTTAATGCTTTCCTAGAAGTACCAAATTTGTTCCTAGTTAGGTTACTTTATTTCCTTTCTAGAGTAGGATTCCTTGTAATTGTCTTTTTAGGGTTTGGCATAAGGGGTCTTGGACGTTTTTCCCCCCTTCTCCTATATATAGGAGTCCTTTTTATTCATTAAAGACAATTGAGATTGATATTAATAATATTTGAGAGAGTTCTTTGAACCTTTGTGACTTGTTCTTTGAGAATTTATCTTTAAACCTTTACTAGTTTCATAGTTTAAGGTATAAAGTAATTTCTTCTTGTGATATCTTTGGTTTCTTTTTGGTATTCTTTAGAAGGTGATTAGTTTCTACATACTAATTATTGTCTTTAGTTACTCATAAAGCGGTCAAGATCCGAATCTATCGTTTTGATTCGTTTTCTCAAGTAAAGGCGTTAGATTTCTTCCATAAATCTATACGTTATTACTTGGATCTTTTCAAGGCCTTAGAACATCTAATCCTTGGAAATTCGTGGATCTTTCCTTCGAATTTCCCATATCTTTAGTTAGTTTTTTTGTTTCTTTTCTTTGTGCTTCCGCATTCTAATATTCAATTCTCTATTTGTGATATCCCTTAACCTTGCTATTATCAAGTGGTATCAGAGCGGTTCTATCAAGATTCCGTTCTTGATAAATCTTGGGATTTCTTCTTAGAGCCAAAAAAAAAAAAAAAAAAAAAAAAAACTGTAGCGTGAACAGTAGCGTCGTGAAAAAAAAAATAAAAATTTAGTAGCGTGAACAGTATCGTGAACAAAAAAAATAAAATAAAATTCTCTAAGAAATCTGATTACTTGTCCTCCAAGAAATTTGATTACTTGATTCCCAAGAAAGTTTATTACTTGCTATTCAAGAAATCTTATTACTTGCTCTCCAAGTTTTGTATTAATTTGTTTCCAAGCAAGAAGGTAGCAAGAAGAGGGAATTCTAGATCTTTAAGAATTAGAGGAAATTTTTTTTTCTTTCTTGTTCTTATAATTCTAAAATAAGTTCCTTTTTATTCGTGTTTTGTTTCAACTAAATCCTACTTGTTCTAGGAATAGTTCTTTACTTTCTTTTTGTACCCCAAGATTCCATACTTTATTACTACGAACTTGATACACGTTTTGGTTTAATTATAAATCTACAAAGTATTCTCGTTCAAAGGTTATTTTTAGTGGAAAAAGGCAAGTGTGGGTGAGTTTAAAAGAGGGTAAAAGCCATATTAAAAGTGTGATACTTGATCATTTATTCTTTTTTTTTAGATGTCTATTTCAGGTGGTGATGAGGAAAGGGCTCGTTTAGAAGCCGAGGTCAAAGGAAGGAACGACTTCACCCTTCAAGCTATGCACCAACAATTTGAGAGATGGACCCTTCAATTTCAAGAGATGAGGGATGTGATTATCGAGCAGAATGACACCATAGCTGCAATTAGGAGGGAGAATAATGTTGTACCCCCAAATAATGTTAGACCCCAAGTTAGAAGGAATGTACCCCATATCCCTTTTGTAAATCCTGAATATGGTAATGATGATTTTGATGTTGAATTTAATCTAGAAAGAAGAGATAGGAGGGGACAAAGAGGTAGAGTAGAAGATGATAATATAAATAGTATAAAGATGAAGATGCCATCTTTCAAGGGGACAAGGGATCCAGACTTGTACCTTGATTGGGAGAGACGAGTTGAAGCCATCTTTGATTGCCATAACTACTCGGAGGGTAAGAAAGTTAAACTTGCTGTTGTTGAGTTTTCTGATTATGCTGCTTCTTGGTGGAAAAAGCTTGCTAGGGACAGATTGCAAGAGGAGCTACCACCTATTGCTACGTGGGCAGAGATGAAGAGGGTAATGAGGAAGCGATTTATTCCATCATACTTCCAAAGAGATCTACAATCTCGCCTTCAACGCTTGAAGCAAGGCTCCATGTCGGTGGATGAGTACTTCAAAAGCATGGATATGGCTATGATCCAAGCTAAATGCATGGAGGAAGAAGAGGCTACAATAGCTAGATTTTTAAATGGTTTAAATACAGAAATAGCTAATGTAGTAGAGATACAACAATATGTAACTTTAGATGAGTTAGTTGATTTGTCTGTAAAAGTTGAAAAACAAATTGAGAAAAATCAGCAAAATAACTCATGGAGAAGTCGACCAAACACTATCTCTAAGAAGCCATGGTCAACTCAAGAGGGGAAAGCGCCTTCCAAACCTCAAGATGATAGAGGTAAAGGTAAAGTTGAGGAGGAAGGTAAAACCTTTAATTCTAAATCTTCTAAACCTTCAAGTTCTATTCAATGTCACAAATGTCATGGAAGGGGGCATATGATGCATGAATGTCCAAGTAGAAGAAACATTCTACTTAGAGAGAATGGAGAATATGAGAGTGAAAAAAGTGAGGGGGAAGAAGAAGAGGGAGAAGGTGTAAGTGAGGAAGATGATTTGGAATTGCCTAATGATGGTATAATTGGGGTGGTTAGGAGAATTATGACTATCAATTTGGGTAGTGTTGATGAAGGGCAGAGAGAGAATTTGTTTCATACTAGGTGTGGGATAAAAGGGAAGACTTATTCTATGATTATTGATGGGGGAAGTTGTGCAAATGTGGTGAGTTCATACTTGGTGGATAAACTAGGAATTGCATGCATGAAGCGCTCTACCCCATATAGGCTCCAATGGTTGAATGATTGTGGAGAAGTAAAAGTAAACAAACAATGCATGATTTCATTCAATGTTGGTAGGTATGAAGATAAGATTCTTTGTGATGTAGTTCCAATGCAAGCATGTCATGTTTTACTTGGCCGACCTTGGCAGTATGATAGGGATACTACTCATCATGGGAGAAAGAATAGGTATAGTCTTCTGCATAATGGTAAGAAGTATACTCTTGCACCATTATCTCCTTCTCAAGTGTTTGAAGATCAAAAACGATTGAGGAAAACAATGGGAAAACAAAAGGGAGAGGTAAAAAGTGAGCTTGAGGGAAAAGAAAAAGGCCAAGAGATAGAAAAAAAGAGAGATGGCCGAGAGAAAGAGAGAGAGGGCAGCGATCTAAGTAAAGAGGTAAAAGAAGGTGTGAGTAAAAAAATAAAATGTTTTGGTGAGAGGAAAGAGGCTAAGGAAAAGAAAAATGAGAGCCTTTATATAAAAGCCAAAGAGTGTTTGAATGCTAGGAGAGAGGGACTGCCCATAATACTACTTACTTACAAAGAAGTATTGATTAATTTTGAACAACTAACTCCTTCTTTGCCAAATAGTGTTTCTTCTCTTTTGCAGAATTTTGAAGATGTTTTTCCTGATGACACTCCAAAGGGATTGCCACCTTTGAGAGGGATTGAGCACCAAATAGACTTTGTGCCTGGGTCTCAACTTCCTAATAGGCCTGCCTATAGGAGCAATCCTGAAGAGACCAAAGAATTACAAAGGCAAGTTGAAGAATTGCTTGAAAAGGGATTTGTTCGAGAGAGTATGAGCCCATGCTCTGTTCCAGTCCTATTGGTCCCCAAAAAGGATGGAACATGGAGGATGTGTGTAGATTGTCGAGCTATCAACAAGATAACGGTAAAGTATCGCCATCCTATCCCTCGTCTTGATGACATGTTGGACCAACTGTATGGTTCCAAAATCTTTTCTAAAATTGATCTAAAGAGTGGTTACCATCAGATTCGTATGAATCCTGGAGATGAATGGAAAACTGCTTTTAAGACCAAATATGGACTTTATGAGTGGTTAGTTATGCCCTTTGGCTTGACTAATGCACCAAGCACTTTTATGAGCCTAATGAATCATATTTTTAAAGATTTCCATGGAAAATTTATTGTGGTGTATTTTGATGACATCTTGATCTTTTCTCAAAATCTAGATGAACACCTAGAGCACTTAAAACACGTTTTTGAAGTTCTTAGAAATCAGTGCTTATTTGCTAATCTCAAAAAGTGTACTTTCTATGTGGATCGTGTGGTTTTCTTAGGTTTTGTGGTCAGTTCTAAGGGAGTTGAAGTTGTATATGGATTCAAGCCCCTTAACCCCCTTGATTTATTGCCTTTGCCTACTAATGATTTTGCTAATCTTGATGGTAAGAAGAAGGCTGATCTGATGAAGAAAATCCATGAACAAATAAGGCTTGCAATTGAAAAGAAGAATAAGGAAGTTGCATTGCGAAGGAATAAGGGCAGAAAATATGTTGTTTTTAAACCTGGCGACTTGGTTTGGGTGCATATGAGAAAGGAAAGATTTCCTTCCAAAAGAAAGTCCAAACTAGATCCTAGAGGAAGTGGGCCACACAAAGTCCTCGAAAGGATTGGCGACAATGCTTATAAACTCGATCTTCCTGGTGAATTCCAAGTTAGTGCTACTTTTAATGTTTCTGATCTTTCCCATTTTGATGCAGATTTGAATTCGAGGACGAATTCTCTTCAAGAAGAGGGGAATGATAGCATCCAAGGAAGCTCTACTCCATTGAAGGACAAGGATGAAGCTTTAGAAACTCCAAGGAGGCCCATAACAAGATCTCAAACCAAGGAGTTCAATGATAAGCTCAATGGGCTTCAATCGCTGATCCAAAGGTTTCTTATTGGGGAAGAAGAGCTCAAGCCCAAGGGAGAGGAATTGTCCAAATGCTACAAGTATTTGGTGGCCCAAATTCAAGCCCAATATGAGTTATTTTAAGGTCCAATTTCGTGCAAATAAGGTCAAGAAAAGTCCAAGAATCAGCCACAACAAGAGTTGCTTTCTGCCCAAGTTTTGAGAGAAGACTAGTCAAACTTTCCAAGATTGTCAAGATTCTTTTCCTAGTTGGGATTTACCTTATTTCTTTATTTATATATAGGTTATTAATATTTTCCTTAGTCTATTTATGGTCTCCTAAGTACCATTTAATGCTTTCCTAGAAGTACCAAATTTGTTCCTAGTTAGGTTACTTTATTTCCTTTCTAGAGTAGGATTCCTTGTAATTGTCTTTTTAGGGTTTGGCATAAGGGGTCTTGGACGTTTTTCCCCCCTTCTCCTATATATAGGAGTCCTTTTTATTCATTAAAGACAATTGAGATTGATATTAATAATATTTGAGAGAGTTCTTTGAACCTTTGTGACTTGTTCTTTGAGAATTTATCTTTAAACCTTTACTAGTTTCATAGTTTAAGGTATAAAGTAATTTCTTCTTGTGATATCTTTGGTTTCTTTTTGGTATTCTTTAGAAGGTGATTAGTTTCTACATACTAATTATTGTCTTTAGTTACTCATAAAGCGGTCAAGATCCGAATCTATCGTTTTGATTCGTTTTCTCAAGTAAAGGCGTTAGATTTCTTCCATAAATCTATACGTTGTTACTTGGATCTTTTCAAGGCCTTAGAACATCTAATCCTTGGAAATTCGTGGATCTTTCCTTCGAATTTCCCATATCTTTAGTTAGTTTTTTTGTTTCTTTTCTTTGTGCTTCCGCATTCTAATATTCAATTCTCTATTTGTGATATCCCTTAACCTTGCTGTTATCAAGTGGTATCAGAGCGGTTCTATCAAGATTCCGTTCTTGATAAATCTTGGGATTTCTTCTTAGAGCCAAAAAAAAAAAAAAAAAAAAAAAAAACTGTAGCGTGAACAGTAGCGTCGTGAAAAAAAAAAAAAAAATTTAGTAGCGTGAACAGTATCGTGAACAAAAAAAAAAAAAAAAATTCTCTAAGAAATCTGATTACTTGTCCTCCAAGAAATTTGATTACTTGATTCCCAAGAAAGTTTATTACTTGCTATTCAAGAAATCTTATTACTTGCTCTCCAAGTTTTGTATTAATTTGTTTCCAAGCAAGAAGGTAGCAAGAAGAGGGAATTCTAGATCTTTAAGAATTAGAGGAAATTTTTTTTTCTTTCTTGTTCTTATAATTCTAAAATAAGTTCCTTTTTATTCGTGTTTTGTTTCAACTAAATCCTACTTGTTCTAGGAATAGTTCTTTACTTTCTTTTTGTACCCCAAGATTCCATACTTTATTACTACGAACTTGATACACGTTTTGGTTTAATTATAAATCTACAAAGTATTCTCGTTCAAAGGTTATTTTTAGTGGAAAAAGGCAAGTGTGGGTGAGTTTAAAAGAGGGTAAAAGCCATATTAAAAGTGTGATACTTGATCATTTATTCTTTTTTTTTAGATGTCTATTTCAGGTGGTGATGAGGAAAGGGCTCGTTTAGAAGCCGAGGTCAAAGGAAGGAACGACTTCACCCTTCAAGCTATGCACCAACAATTTGAGAGATGGACCCTTCAATTTCAAGAGATGAGGGATGTGATTATCGAGCAGAATGACACCATAGCTGCAATTAGGAGGGAGAATAATGTTGTACCCCCAAATAATGTTAGACCCCAAGTTAGAAGGAATGTACCCCATATCCCTTTTGTAAATCCTGAATATGGTAATGATGATTTTGATGTTGAATTTAATCTAGAAAGAAGAGATAGGAGGGGACAAAGAGGTAGAATAGAAGATGATAATATAAATAGTATAAAGATGAAGATGCCATCTTTCAAGGGGACAAGGGATCCAGACTTGTACCTTGATTGGGAGAGACGAGTTGAAGCCATCTTTGATTGCCATAACTACTCGGAGGGTAAGAAAGTTAAACTTGCTGTTGTTGAGTTTTCTGATTATGCTGCTTCTTGGTGGAAAAAGCTTGCTAGGGACAGATTGCAAGAGGAGCTACCACCTATTGCTACGTGGGCAGAGATGAAGAGGGTAATGAGGAAGCGATTTATTCCATCATACTTCCAAAGAGATCTACAATCTCGCCTTCAACGCTTGAAGCAAGGCTCCATGTCGGTGGATGAGTACTTCAAAAGCATGGATATGGCTATGATCCAAGCTAAATGCATGGAGGAAGAAGAGGCTACAATAGCTAGATTTTTAAATGGTTTAAATACAGAAATAGCTAATGTAGTAGAGATACAACAATATGTAACTTTAGATGAGTTAGTTGATTTGTCTGTAAAAGTTGAAAAACAAATTGAGAAAAATCAGCAAAATAACTCATGGAGAAGTCGACCAAACACTATCTCTAAGAAGCCATGGTCAACTCAAGAGGGGAAAGCGCCTTCCAAACCTCAAGATGATAGAGGTAAAGGTAAAGTTGAGGAGGAAGGTAAAACCTTTAATTCTAAATCTTCTAAACCTTCAAGTTCTATTCAATGTCACAAATGTCATGGAAGGGGGCATATGATGCATGAATGTCCAAGTAGAAGAAACATTCTACTTAGAGAGAATGGAGAATATGAGAGTGAAAAAAGTGAGGGGGAAGAAGAAGAGGGAGAAGGTGTAAGTGAGGAAGATGATTTGGAATTGCCTAATGATGGTATAATTGGGGTGGTTAGGAGAATTATGACTATCAATTTGGGTAGTGTTGATGAAGGGCAGAGAGAGAATTTGTTTCATACTAGGTGTGGGATAAAAGGGAAGACTTATTCTATGATTATTGATGGGGGAAGTTGTGCAAATGTGGTGAGTTCATACTTGGTGGATAAACTAGGAATTGCATGCATGAAGCGCTCTACCCCATATAGGCTCCAATGGTTGAATGATTGTGGAGAAGTAAAAGTAAACAAACAATGCATGATTTCATTCAATGTTGGTAGGTATGAAGATAAGATTCTTTGTGATGTAGTTCCAATGCAAGCATGTCATGTTTTACTTGGCCGACCTTGGCAGTATGATAGGGATACTACTCATCATGGGAGAAAGAATAGGTATAGTCTTCTGCATAATGGTAAGAAGTATACTCTTGCACCATTATCTCCTTCTCAAGTGTTTGAAGATCAAAAACGATTGAGGAAAACAATGGGAAAACAAAAGGGAGAGGTAAAAAGTGAGCTTGAGGGAAAAGAAAAAGGCCAAGAGATAGAAAAAAAGAGAGATGGCCGAGAGAAAGAGAGAGAGGGCAGCGATCTAAGTAAAGAGGTAAAAGAAGGTGTGAGTAAAAAAATAAAATGTTTTGGTGAGAGGAAAGAGGCTAAGGAAAAGAAAAATGAGAGCCTTTATATAAAAGCCAAAGAGTGTTTGAATGCTAGGAGAGAGGGACTGCCCATAATACTACTTACTTACAAAGAAGTATTGATTAATTTTGAACAACTAACTCCTTCTTTGCCAAATAGTGTTTCTTCTCTTTTGCAGAATTTTGAAGATGTTTTTCCTGATGACACTCCAAAGGGATTGCCACCTTTGAGAGGGATTGAGCACCAAATAGACTTTGTGCCTGGGTCTCAACTTCCTAATAGGCCTGCCTATAGGAGCAATCCTGAAGAGACCAAAGAATTACAAAGGCAAGTTGAAGAATTGCTTGAAAAGGGATTTGTTCGAGAGAGTATGAGCCCATGCTCTGTTCCAGTCCTATTGGTCCCCAAAAAGGATGGAACATGGAGGATGTGTGTAGATTGTCGAGCTATCAACAAGATAACGGTAAAGTATCGCCATCCTATCCCTCGTCTTGATGACATGTTGGACCAACTGTATGGTTCCAAAATCTTTTCTAAAATTGATCTAAAGAGTGGTTACCATCAGATTCGTATGAATCCTGGAGATGAATGGAAAACTGCTTTTAAGACCAAATATGGACTTTATGAGTGGTTAGTTATGCCCTTTGGCTTGACTAATGCACCAAGCACTTTTATGAGCCTAATGAATCATATTTTTAAAGATTTCCATGGAAAATTTATTGTGGTGTATTTTGATGACATCTTGATCTTTTCTCAAAATCTGGATGAACACCTAGAGCACTTAAAACACGTTTTTGAAGTTCTTAGAAATCAGTGCTTATTTGCTAATCTCAAAAAGTGTACTTTCTATGTGGATCGTGTGGTTTTCTTAGGTTTTGTGGTCAGTTCTAAGGGAGTTGAAGTTGTATATGGATTCAAGCCCCTTAACCCCCTTGATTTATTGCCTTTGCCTACTAATGATTTTGCTAATCTTGATGGTAAGAAGAAGGCTGATCTGATGAAGAAAATCCATGAACAAATAAGGCTTGCAATTGAAAAGAAGAATAAGGAAGTTGCATTGCGAAGGAATAAGGGCAGAAAATATGTTGTTTTTAAACCTGGCGACTTGGTTTGGGTGCATATGAGAAAGGAAAGATTTCCTTCCAAAAGAAAGTCCAAACTAGATCCTAGAGGAAGTGGGCCACACAAAGTCCTCGAAAGGATTGGCGACAATGCTTATAAACTCGATCTTCCTGGTGAATTCCAAGTTAGTGCTACTTTTAATGTTTCTGATCTTTCCCATTTTGATGCAGATTTGAATTCGAGGACGAATTCTCTTCAAGAAGAGGGGAATGATAGCATCCAAGGAAGCTCTACTCCATTGAAGGACAAGGATGAAGCTTTAGAAACTCCAAGGAGGCCCATAACAAGATCTCAAACCAAGGAGTTCAATGATAAGCTCAATGGGCTTCAATCGCTGATCCAAAGGTTTCTTATTGGGGAAGAAGAGCTCAAGCCCAAGGGAGAGGAATTGTCCAAATGCTACAAGTATTTGGTGGCCCAAATTCAAGCCCAATATGAGTTATTTTAAGGTCCAATTTCGTGCAAATAAGGTCAAGAAAAGTCCAAGAATCAGCCACAACAAGAGTTGCTTTCTGCCCAAGTTTTGAGAGAAGACTAGTCAAACTTTCCAAGATTGTCAAGATTCTTTTCCTAGTTGGGATTTACCTTATTTCTTTATTTATATATAGGTTATTAATATTTTCCTTAGTCTATTTATGGTCTCCTAAGTACCATTTAATGCTTTCCTAGAAGTACCAAATTTGTTCCTAGTTAGGTTACTTTATTTCCTTTCTAGAGTAGGATTCCTTGTAATTGTCTTTTTAGGGTTTGGCATAAGGGGTCTTGGACGTTTTTCCCCCCTTCTCCTATATATAGGAGTCCTTTTTATTCATTAAAGACAATTGAGATTGATATTAATAATATTTGAGAGAGTTCTTTGAACCTTTGTGACTTGTTCTTTGAGAATTTATCTTTAAACCTTTACTAGTTTCATAGTTTAAGGTATAAAGTAATTTCTTCTTGTGATATCTTTGGTTTCTTTTTGGTATTCTTTAGAAGGTGATTAGTTTCTACATACTAATTATTGTCTTTAGTTACTCATAAAGCGGTCAAGATCCGAATCTATCGTTTTGATTCGTTTTCTCAAGTAAAGGCGTTAGATTTCTTCCATAAATCTATACGTTGTTACTTGGATCTTTTCAAGGCCTTAGAACATCTAATCCTTGGAAATTCGTGGATCTTTCCTTCGAATTTCCCATATCTTTAGTTAGTTTTTTTGTTTCTTTTCTTTGTGCTTCCGCATTCTAATATTCAATTCTCTATTTGTGATATCCCTTAACCTTGCTGTTATCAATGTGAGATGTGCATTATGGTTTCTTGAGAGGTTCTATGAAGTTTAGGTGCTAGTATGGGATGCCATTTATACATTGCATGAGTAGGCTTTGATAGGGTCATAGTGAGTTCTCTAAGTCCTAATGACTAATGTATGAAAGTCCTCTAAATGAAGTAATTGAAGAATGTTGACTCCTAAATGTTTAATGCGATATGCAAGCTATACTTGGGTTATATTATGAGCTATTTTCCCTTGTCATGTCTTATGAAATATTATGTCTCTTTTGTGTTGATCTTGTGTAAAGGTGAAAAGGATTGAATGGCAAGTTCAATTTTGGTGACCTTAATGGGATGCCTTAGTGTGGATGGTGGTATGGGATGCTATCCATACATTGCACAAGGTATAGCATGAGGGTTACTTGAGGTGAATCTCTAAGGTGAAGGTAATGGTTTACATGATGATATTGTCTAAATTTGGTATATGACTTGCATGATGATTATACTTGTATTGTATGTCTCTTATGCTAATGTACATGATATTTAAAAAAAGTGGCATAATGCATGGTTTCCAACCAAAATATCCCTTTAAAAGCATGCTTTTGCATGGTCATCATACTTAGTACATTTTTGTGTGCTAACCCATATTCTCTTATTTTTACTTAGTGATTGCTTCTATCTAGATTGAAGTGCTTGGATTGAGATTTCCTCCAAGGCTTGAGTGGTATGTCCTCATAGATCGAGGACAATTGTCTTTTTGAAGTTTCTTTCCTTTTCATGTAATAGACTACTTTAGATTTCTATTGTAAATGGGTCGTGTCCCTATTTTTGTTCAAGACTTGTGTCTAAGATGGCTATGTGAGATACAGACTTCCGCTTGCATTTAAATGTGTTTTTGGAATGATAGATTCTATGGTTTTATATAAAAAGTTTTATTTTCGTACTATTTCTATTACCTATGCGATGAATGAATGCTATGAGGCTTGTATTAGACCCCTTCATGGTCGAGTACGCCGTGTTACGAGTAGGGGGTGTTCTCGGGTTGTGACAAACATGGTTTCAGAGCACAAGGTTTAGGGAATGGTTTTTAGGGTTCATGTCTCACAAGCCACGTCTAGTAGAGTCTTGTTCATCGGTGTGACGGACACATCTATGAGCGAGAGGCTATAGGACGTTAGAAAGTTACACTTATTTCATAATATTGAAGTCGTGCCTTAGAGTTTATCTTTATAGATGTCATTTTCTAATCCTTCTCTTGTGTTTATAGATATGAATACAAGGCCTAACCTAAGAAGGATGGAAGAGGAGATAATGAATGAGGGAGTTCCTCCCCAAGGTCTTCAAGGTGATCAAGTGCCTCAAGAGAATTAAGTTCCGGTGGATCTCCCGGCCATGACCAATGAAGATATTAGATCGGCTTTTCAAACCCTAGAGCCAGCCATGACGGCTCAAGCTAACTGAGATGTGGGGTCTAGGGTGAATGCTAATGAGAGTACCGTGGCCTCAAGGTTGAGAGACTTTGTGAGGATTAATCCTCCTATTTTTCTTGGTTCTAGAGTGGGAGAAGATCCCCAGGAATTCTTGGATGAAGTATATAAGATAGTCAATGTTATTGGTGTATCTTCTAGGGAGAAAGCGGAGTTGGCTTCCTATCAATTGAAAGAGGTTGCCCAAGTGTGGTTCACTCAATGGAAAGCCAATAGGCCGGTTGAAGCGGGTTCTATCGAATGTGAGGAGTTAAAGGGAGCTTTCCTTGGTAGGTACTTTCCCCGTGAGAAGAGGGAGTGTAGGGTTGAGGAGTTTATAAATCTTAGGCAAGGTAACATGAATGTGGAGGAGTATTTTTTGAAGTTTACCCTATTGTCTAAGTATGCTCCATCCCTGGTGTCTAACCCTAGATATGAGATGAGTAGGTCTGTGACCAGTGTATCTGACCTAGTCAAGGAAGAGTGCCATACGGCAATGCTCCATGATGATATGAATATTTTGAGGCTTATGGTGTATGCTCAATCTATTGAGGAATCCAAACTAAAGTGGATGAATAGGAATTTAAAGATGGGTAGATCCGATGAGCAAGGTCAACCTCGGTTCAAGAAGAAAGCTCCTAACCAAGATTCTTCAAGTGCTCCTGAGGCTAATGAGGAGAAAGGTGGTGGATCTCAATTTTCTAAACCTCTTTGTGCCACTTGTGGGAAAAAGCATCATGTGAAGTGCCTAGCCGATACTAGTCGGTGCTATGGTTGTGGAAAGCATGATCACCAAGTGAGAAATTGTCCTACTCTTACAGCTAGAGGAAGGGAGGCCAAACAGGCTTCTTAAGTTGGCACGGATCCTACTGCTCCAAAGAAGAACCGTTTCTTTCCACTACAAGCCAATGAGGGCAAATGAGCTAATCTGGATGAAGGTACCAGTAAGTTGATCGTTCCTTATGCTTGTGAATGTGTTATTGAGGTTCTTTGTGTTGTTTTCTTGTTTGCCTTAGTTGTGTTTACTCTTAAGTGGGGGGATAGTATGTTGAGTAGTAAGGTTGTTAACAGTGTTGATATCCTTATCTCTTTCCTTCTATTCTTATTCAAGCTTGAGACCAAGAGTTCCTTGTAGCTTGTACCATGTTTCAGAGTCAGGACTCGTTATGATTTTCCATGGTCTCCTTATGTTATGCATGTTGTGATGAAATTTATGTTTAAATGAGAAAATGAGTTTCATGATTGTGTTCCTCATAATGGTGTGCATCTATAATCAGTTGCTTAATTACTTCATGAGTTGACTTGTTGTGCATGTTTAAATGTGATCTTGAAGAAAGTTGCATAAATTGCCTTATGATGATGTAATGAGCATGATGTGATAGGAGAAGGAAGTTCCTCCAATGAAATGAGAATTTTTAATGTTTTTGTGCATAATGAGTTTGTAGAAGTAGTTCCTACCTTCTTGTATATGCATTGAGCTTATTGATGTGGAGTTGATATTTCCTCCTATGATTATGCATTTGTATTGATGTCTCTTGATTGTTTGGCTGCTAGTCTTGAGTCGTTATCTCCTTAAACAGTTTATAATGTCATTCGAGGACGAATGTTCCTATGTGTGGGATAATGTAACAACTCGGAATATGATAGGTTAAACTAAAGCCTAAACGTGGAGGTTAACGTCTAGACATAAGGGCAAGGGCTAAGGGTTTTGGGTGTAGGCCATTGTTTGGGAACCTAGGTTACCTAAAACTTAGCCTAGCTACTGCCTCCCTAGTCAAGAAGGTCTTCACGACCGGTGGTAGTCATCACGAGCCGTGGTACCACCCGTAGTGACTAGGAAGTAAGCCCTAGAAAGCTGCCAAGCCAAGGCTTCCCTTCACGAGCCACTTCACGACGTGTGGTCATGACCACGGGCCGTGGGAAGGCTCGTGGGGTTTCCTTAGCTTGGTGGAAGATGTTGCATGTTGAGGGAGCTGCTTCCCCAGAGACCACGGGCACCACCAGGAGCCGTGGTGCCCTAGACGATCCATCAAAGTGGGTGTAGAGCTAACTTAGGCTCAAGGCAAGCAAGGCACTTTGTCCAAGCCACTGCGTCCATGTTCACGAGCATCACCACGACTCGTGGTGTTGACCACGGATCATGGGAGCTTCAGTCTTAGCATCTTACGCTTAGAAAGGAAAAGGAGGACATACTGCCTAGGGACCACGGGTGCCACCACGGGCCGTGGTCCCCCTACACGAGCCATGAAGTTGGGCATGGTCCCAGACAGGGCTGCCCAAATTTGGGAGTCTTAAGTAATTTCCCTTTTACTAATTATTAAGTAGGGGTTGATTTTAAATGTCTTATATCATTAGAATATATAGTTTATGTCTTTTAACAAGTCCTTTACTCATTATTTCCCCAAATCAAAGCAAGGGTTCTTCCTTCCATAAATTCTCTCTCTAGAAGTTCCCAAAGAAGAAGAAGAAGTGGGAACTAGGGTTTGAATTTCAAGGCATTTTCTTCATCAAATTTCTTTTGGAATCTTAGTAAACGTATGGTGATCCTTCATCTAGGGTTATCTTTCACCCTAGAGTCAATTTCAAAGAAGTTTTCAAAGTTTTCAAGTTCATGAAAAACCAAGGATTTTACTCAATCTCATGGGTTCTATCTTCGAACGATTTCAAATGGTTTCTAATGTCATATAATGATTGTATTGATGTTTAATTAATTAGTTATGATGAAAATACTCCATGGACCTATGATTTCTCTCAATTCCTAAACTGTTCCTTTATGAAGTGGGTTTGTTGATTATGAAAGCTTATGATTGAAATATGTCTAAATTGCTTTGGGTAATTGAATTGTATCATCATCTATGTCTAATTATGGTGATTTTTTGGTGAATTGAGAAATTGTGGTTATGGCCTTCAAAGGGCAAGTTTGACCTAATTGCTTGTTGTAGTAGAATTGTGTTGGAGATGTTGATCCACTTGAAAGGTCGAGGTATTTAATTACTATTTGTGATTATGATGTGAAAAATATGCATGTGATTTCAATGACAGAATGATGATCATGTATAGAAGGTAATTGTGTTGCTGTTGATAGTATACTCTCCATTGACACTCATGAATGATGAATGATAGAAGGTGAAGGATTTTCTCCTATGTATTGTATATGTTGAATTGGTAGGCTTAGGCATCCTCTCCTGTATAATGAATGTGTATTGACATGATGAATATGAATCGATAGGCCTATGACATTCCTTTCATAAACAACCAATAAATGTTTCTTAACTTAATGAACTTGAATCGGTAAACCTAGTATTGGTAACCCTTGCTTGATGAGTCTTTGACCTATTCTAATGTTGTGTGTTAGGATCGGTAGGCTAGTGTCACCCTTCCATAAATGAATAAATAATGACCCTTGTATCGGTAGGCCCAATGAAGATGGCACCTTTTTTGGGAAGTCAATGAGCTACCCTTAATGTACCTTGAATCAGTAGACCTAGAGATGGTGGACCTTTCTTGTGTAATGTATTTTGGGTCGGTCGACCTAGTGTTGGTATCCCTCTCAAGTACAATGATGCTAATGTGAATGAAGTACTCTATGGGAATAATGGCTAAGCACCGAGTGGATATGGTGAGATGGGAACTCTTCCGATTGTAGGCTGGGGTTCCAATGAACATCTTCCTATACCATAACTATGTGCCCACATAGGATATTAGCTAGCGGATTCCATCCGAGCTAATATTACCGTTCTACCTTAGGCAAGTAGAACACCTCTTTACGGTGTGGGGCTATATGACACCAGATTCCATGTCCAGCTTGCATGGTCTATGTCGGTTAAATGCTTATTCCCATCATGTGAGATGTGCATTATGGTTTCTTGAGAGGTTCTATGAAGTGTAGGCTGTAGTGTGGGATGCCATATATACATTGCACGAGTAGGCTTTGATAGGGACATAGTGAGTTCTCTAAGTCCTAATGACTAATGTATGAAAGTCTTCTAAATGAAGTAATTGAAGAATGTTGACTCCTAAATATTTAATGTGATATGCAAGCTATACTTGGGTTATATTATGAGCTACTTTCCCTTGTCATGTCTTATGAAATGTTATGTGTGGATATTGTGTAGAGGTGAAAAGGATTGAATGGTAAGGTAACTTTAATGAGATGCCTTAGTGAGGATGGTGGTATGGGACGCTATCCATACATTGCACAAGGTATAGCATGAGGGTTACTTGAGGTGAAATAATGGTTTACATGATGATATTGTCTAAATGTGGATTTATGACTTGCATGATGATTATACTTGTATTGTATGTCTCTTATGCTAATGTACATGATATTTCTAAAAAGTGGCATAATGCATGGTTTCCAACCAAAATGTCCCTTTAAAAGCATATTTTTTGCATGTCATCATACTTAGTACATTTTTGTGTGCTAACCCATATTCTCTTATTTTTACTACAAGTGTAGGTTTCGGCAAGTGATTGCTTGAATTGAGATTTCCTCCAAGGCTAGAGTGGTACGTCCTCATAGATTGAGGACAAGTGTCTTTTCGAAGTTTCTTTGCTTTTCATGTAGTAGACTACTTTAGATTTCTATTGTAAATGGGCCGTGTCCCTATTTTTGTTCAAGACTTGTGTATAAGATGGCCATGTGAGATATAGAATTCCGCTTGCGTTTAAATGTGTTTTTGGAATGATAGATTGTATAGTTTTAAATAAAAAGTTTTATTTCTGTACTATTTCTATTACCTATGCGATGAATGAATTCTATGAGGCTTGTATTAGACCCCTTCGTGGTCGAGTACGTAGTGTTACGACTAGGTGGTGCTCTCGGGTCGTGACAGTGGTGCTCACAACACTTCCTTCTCTTTTCCTCATCAAATTCATTCGTGTTCACAAGTCATCTCGTTATTCACTTTCCATGGTTTGTTGGAGACCCCATTTCGTTTTGCATTTTCATATTTTATTCCACAACTTTTTATTTTTCTTTTTATTTTTCATTCTTTTCTTCTTTTTCATCTCTCTTTTTATTTGTATGGAGGGGTTCCATTTTTCTCAACTCATGGATAGAAGGGAATTTTCTTGCACTTCTTGACTTGCCTTCTCTTTTCATCACACCCCCCCTAAGTTGGCTATTCAATCAACCACAAATCAAGAGGATTATATGTAGTGGATTAAGAAAGGTCGTGTTTTCATCAAGTTTCTTCTAAAAAAGGATAAGGCTCAAGGGGTGTTGAAAAGAGACACACACGCTCACAAGGTAGGCCACAAAAGAGGTATATGTCAAATTGTTTCACACTCTTCAAAATTGCCTAGGTGTTATCATGCATGGTTCACAGTAAGCTCATCACTCAAGGCATCGACACCACAGTCAAACAAGACTTCACACTTTCGCTAGTGTGAAACGTTCATCACAGGAGAATCAATTTTACACTTGGCTAGTCACAACGAGATGCAAAGAGTTCACATATTGTCTATGTAACTTCACTTGGTCTCATCATAGCCGCACATTCATGTTCATTTGATTATGAGCACTATTTGAGTCATCGATATTGATCAAATCGAGACCCAAATTTGCTAAAGAACAGCCACATTCCAGTACATACAAGAGTGAGCAAAAAATTTTGGAAGGGTCAAAAATCATTTGCAACAATTAAAACAGAGAGACACAAGCTCAAACATCCACAAAAAGCAGTATAACACAAATTTAGCACAGAGACCAAATATATAAACAAAACATAAATCACAAAAGAAAGATAGGCCTCACCCCACCACAAATAGAAGTATTTGTCCTCAAATGCAAATGAAATTATCCAAAATTTAAAATAAAGTAAGACAGAGAGGGAGGTAAAGAGGGGATCCTGTCTACTTAGTTCCTCAATATGTGTTCGGTGCATCGGTCTGGATTTGGGCATCAGTGCATATAGTCACCGTGAAAGGAACAATCGAACTAGATTCTTCAGGGGCTGCCACAGGTGTATCCGCCAAAAATCTCCGCACAGCTGAGAAAAGTCCCCGGGCCCATGAAGGAATAGAGGTGTCTTGAGGATTAGGCCTCTTGCCCCTTTCTTTTATTTCTAGATTGGTGTTCTTGCTTGCCCTTCTTTGGAAGATTCAACCTCTCTTCATACATTTTAAAATTCAGTGCTCTAATCTTTCAGGGTGGAACGATTTTCCCAAAAACTTTCAGTCTAGCCATGTCTGCTAAACTTCGAGGCAAAGTTAGAAAATATTCGAACAAAAAACATTGAAAATTAGTTGCAGGCAGACTCGCCGAATCGTCAGCGAGTTGCAAAATCGCTTCAGCGACCCAAGCTTCTCGCCGAAAGTTACAGAACCCAACAATAGGTATAACATGAATTTAAAGGTGAAATGGGGACATTAGGCAAGCCGCGGACTAGTTCGGTGATCTCGACCAAGCTCGCCAAACAACCCAACGTGCCTATTTTCAACCCAATTTCTCAAACTCCACCTTGTGACATCTGAAAACAAAATCAAACAATGCACTACTCAAATTCAAACATGACCCATATCATACGAGCACAACCTCACAAGATTAATCATAATCCAATGCACCAAATTACGGGGTTTCAATATTTAGAGAAATATGGGTAATGTTTTCAAATTAAAAATAGGCATTTAAACATTTTTAATCTTATCAGAGAGGCTCAGCACACGACAATACAATCAGATTACTTACATAACAATTCAAAACATCAAAAATAAATTGGGGATTGGAAAACCAACCTTAAATGCTGATTAAATGAAAATTTGAATCCCTAGGCAACAATGTAATCCAAGTTCCGAGCACAAATTGAGAACTAACACACTTAGGGAATTCAAAAATATAGGGAGTGATGTGCAGGTGTGAGGTTGGGAGAATGTGAATGCATAAAAGTGAAAGAGTTTGAGAATTTAAACCTTTGGCTTCAAAACCCGTCCAGTTCTTGTCCATTTGGCGACATTAGTCATGATCGCCGAACCATTGGAAGTCACGCCAAGCAATAACTTACCTCGCCGAGTTTTATAGAACCCCCAGTCAATTTGGGAGTGCAAACGACGGTAAGAATCGGAATCACCGACCAGGTCGGTGACTCACCAATAATTTCTTAGGCCTGCCGTGTTTTACAAACTCTCCCTTAAAGTTGTCTTTAGTCCAACGGTGATCTGAGTCGGGGTCGCCGACCTTATTGGCGATGCGCTGACTAGAACGTTGTGCCAGCCAATCTTGTTCTTTCCTAATGCTTCCCATACTTCATCTTGCACAACCAACACACCATTATTTTACAAACAAACAAAAAACAATAAAAAGGGTTTTGGGTTGCCTCCCAAACAGTGCCTTAGCTAACGTCGTGACACGATGTTAGTCCACCTTCAAACCTCATTCTTGGGGTTAGCCATAGTATCACTAGGCAAACCCCTTTGCTGTCTTGGATTGAGATGAGACGATATATGACCCATTTGGGATCCAACTGCTCTATTAACACTAAATAGGAGGTAACAGTCTAGCTAAGGGTAGACACATCCTCTTTCATTTCTTTTAAAATTTTGTCTTACCCTTCAACTTTATTGAGGATACGATGGAGCATATCCTCAGACCTACCACCTTCCGAATCCATGGGATTTTGGTGCTTGTGCGGAGGCACATACCTATCCTTCTCCCCATCCTTCCAATTTGGATTACAAAGCTTTAAACTTTGTCTCCTCAGGATTAGCACACCCGACACCCACGACATTGAAACTTCAAGCACTAACTCCCATGACATTTTTAGACAAAATGTCAAGTTGCGTCATGATCCTGTCCATGTTCTGGTCCCTTTCTTGGTCCTTCTCCATTTGTTCCTCAGTTAACTTGAACGGGAGAGGGGAGACTCGGTCCTCACGGGTATACCATGCCTTCTTGATGGTAGTCATACCATCCAAGAGTTGAGCTGCTATTGCATAAGGTTGCTGCATCAAACCTCCGGGAGAAAGTTGGTCAACAACACCCTTATTTACCGAGTCAAAGACTCCGGTAAAAATATTGTAGCAACATGTTATCAGGCAAGCCATGGGTTGGGCACTGAAGCACCAGCTTCTTGAATCGCAACCAAGTTTCATGAATTGGCTCACCTTCTAAACGCTTGAAGATTTAAATGCTATCACAAAGAGTCATCATCTTTGAGGGAGGGAAAAATTGCACTTGAAATGCGGTGACTAAGTCCTCCCAAGAAGTGATTAATTCGCGCGACAATTCAGCCAACCACTTATATTCCTCCCCCATCATAGAGAATGGAAATAACCTCAACCGGACTGACTCTTGAGATATGTTCTTGAAGGAGAATGGTCTGCATATATCCATGAAGTTTCGAAGATGCTCATGAGGATTCTCATGGGCCTATCCATTGAAAAGTCCCTTAAGTTGAAAGAGTTGCAACATAGTGCTCGTGATGTGGAACAATGCATTTTCTTCGAGTGGAGGTAAGCGAATGGCACCAATACCTCCCATGAGATGGGGGTTGTTAGCATGAGGCTCGTTGACATAATTGAGGTTTTTGATATCATCTTGATGTCCTAGTTGGCTGCCATTACTGCCATTTACTCTCATACTTCCTGTTTTCAACACACACAACCAAAAACAAAACTAAATATTCAGTAAGTATCACTATAATTAATAAGAACAAAAATACTACTTAACTAAAGATTCTCAACTAACACCACTCCCCAGCAGTAGTGCCATTTTGATGTTTGACGTAATCAAAGACACAACTTCCAGTTCAAATGTCAATGATCGCGTGTAGTAATATAACCCAACCGAATGGGTTGGGGTCGAGTCCCAAGGGAGAAGTTAGTAGTCGAGAATCACATAGGAAAGTAAAATTATATTCTAATCAATCATAGCTATATATATTAACAAATAAAAACATACTAAATCTAAAGGTGACACGAATGTCAATTATCAATAGGGGGTTTGTATTCAATTAATATTCGAAAATAGCAAAAATAAAGATTCGAAATAAGGAGACGGAATTCTTGGGATGAGATAGGAATACAGGATAAAATAAACAATTGGGTAAATGCTATTGATAGTAAATCGCTCAACATTTGTAACTAAGCTAGACTTTAGTGGGGGTAAATTTTCTCTCGAACAACTTACCCCGAATCACGGTTTCTCTCAAACACCAAGTTGCAACAATTAACCACAACCTTCTCCTTAGTCCATTCACTCTCTCGAGCTGAATGTGTGAGAAAAGGTCGAGGATTCACTCTCTCGAGCTAAACCCTCGACAATCCAATAACCACTGGCTATCGATTTAGTATTCTTGGTTTTAAAACCTCTCTCTCGAGCAAGCCGAAAACACGAAGATGAAATTATATTTGCAACTACAATTCATTTAATTTCAAACACAACTACTAAATGAAATAATATTTAAACAGAAAACAGACTATCAATGAGCAATACCCAACAGTAAATTTAACCCATATTCACAAAATCACACCCCAAGAATTGGGGTTTTAGCTAGACATGAAAAAGAGATAGAAATTGATACCAAAAAGTGTTTCCATCAAATGGGTACGATAAATAATATATTTAAACAGATCAAGAATGAATATTCTTGAAGACCCACTTCCAATTTCTTTGAGTTGAAAACCTTGAAGCTCAAGAACAATGTCTCCCAAAACACTAAGAACTAAAACTAAAATAATCTAACGAGTGGTTTCTGAAAATGTAAAACTTGATTTCTAGATACTAAACTAACAATTCAAACAAGTATTTATAGTGTTTGAAAATTTTTGCTGCGACGGACCACTCGGCGCAGTTAGTCTGGATCGCCGATGCACTTGGCGATCTGCCCTTTGGTCTAGTTCATCGCCTTTCAGCTTTTGCCTTTAGCATCTTTGCATTTTGAATCATTGGGAGATATGGTGTTGCTTCGCAGAACTATTCAGCGACGCGCTGACTCCTCCCTTTCATCGCCAACTTGATCTTTTCCTTCAAGGCTCAACACATTGGAACTTTGGTCGAGGTTAAGGCCATTCGGTGACTCACCTAATGCATTAGGCGATCCTCATGCCTTAATTTCTTCGTTCTTTCAGCCGCCTTGTTCCTTTTTTGCTTGATAGCGTCCATACTTTGTTTCTCAACTTAAATACCTGAAACTTAAGGATTTACATCAATTATTGAGATAAAATATGCATTTGAGGACACTAAATATATCAAAATGAAGCCCTAAATGAGTCTAAATTGTGGACTCTTAACCCTTGCATATGAAGGCACATATTCATAGAATCCTCTAAGGGATCCTTCCAAGAGCCCTCAATAGTATCAAAGTTGTTGGAGAGAGAACTATCCTTGAGGAGAGACGACTCTCAACTTACAGAGTCATGTGTGACTTCCTAACTATCTGGGACACTATCCAGTTCCATAAGTTTGAGGGGTTAACTAAGACAAGGAACCCCATATTCCGTCTTTAATGCAAGAGTTCTATAATACATATACTCAGGCCCTTCCGAAGAGGAGGAAAGGTATAGTTTGGAAATTGCTTGAAGAAGTGGAGGTACGATTGATGCCAGATCTATTAACACTACTCTTGGAATACCAACATTCCAATCAGACCTATATTCACTCTAGGTGAGACATGACTTGGATTCCTTGAAAGGCTGGTTGGCCCCATTACGTTTTTATTATTCTCCCTCCTGGATGGCTGATGGTGCTCTGATTCAGAAAAAAGACTTGAATATGGTGGCGAGATACAGGTTTGGGTCCATCACTAGTAACATAATGGCATAGCATAATGAGTCTTTCCTTCACCATAACAAGGCACTCTTGGTAGGCACAATCAAAGACAAAGAGAAGATACATATGGGTGCGATTAAAACTGATGAGATTATGATGAGGGCTATACAAGAGAAGACTTCTCTCCCATTTCTGGTGTTGATTAACTAGTTCTGTGAGAGGGAAGGAGTCCCTTATAGAGCAACAACAGATGTAAGGGTCACTCTAGTTTCTTGCAGCGATATCAAGAGGATTGAGATTGGGTGCTTACGAGGTGATGTGGTTAGGAGGAAGATTCCACCACTCGACACGACACCTGTGGTAGATCCTACCATACTAGAGGCTTAGGCTAGCACACCCGTTCTTTTTGTGGAGAAGGAATGTATTTCTTCTACTATGCGTCATGCGATCATGTTGCTGCTAGTGATTCTTTTATTCCTTCTAGTACTACTGTTTCTACTGTTGCTGTCGTGAGACATTCTAAGTTTCCTATCGCCCGTCCCTCATTGACACAGGCGATGATTTATCATATGGGAGCGTTGCTCAATCGGGAAATGTTAGAGTTGTCCGGGTTAAGACAAACATTCCCGAGATCATTGATTGGGCTATTAAAAATGCCTTAGCTTCAATGATAAAGAGAGTAGTAAAGTATGAGGGGTTTTTGAAAGCCATGGTGAGAGGTTAAACAACGTCACTCTCATCGATGCCCCTCTTGTGGCTTCCCTACATGAGACTCCAGATGAGAGTGCTCCGCAGGCATATCCTGTCGGGGGGACCCTTTTATCTTTGTCTTCCGTACTTTATTTATTATTGCATTTAAGAGACTACATTTTATTTTTTGTGGGGTAAGGGCCTCCATGCCACTATTCCACTTTTTTATTGTATTTTGTTATCTTGTGTTTTGGATAATTGTAGTACTTTATATTTCTTGGTGTTGTAGAGCCTTTTTGGTTGAAATATGTCTCTTTTGTCTATTTCGTTAGCTCTTGTTTTATTTTGCAATCCCTCCATGTGTTATGAAAATTGTGAAATGCTTGATGTTTTCATTGATAATCATTTGAGAATCGTTTATGTTCAATGTGTATCCCATCGTATTCACGTATCAATGCGTAAGTGGTCATATAATAGTTGCGTCGTTGTGCCTAAAGTCTTATGGCCGAAAGTCTCCGGTGCGTGGTTATAGCCTACTGGTATACAAGCACACAGTGCTCTTGGTTGGTTAAGCCTATGAGCATAAAGAAGGAAGTCTGCACCAGCCCACTAGCAAAACAAAATGTAAGGAACTTCTTTCACTAGTATAGTATAGGGAACATGCCTAGAAGAGGATTTCATAATTCCAGAGGCGCCCAAGCCATCCTTACCTCATTTTCACTTCATCCTTATACACCTTCTGGACTATCTATCCTCCCTTCCTTTTGATTAGATGGATTATATCATCCAAGAGCTTAAACTAAGAGGAAAATACTTCAAGGAACGAACTTGTAAGACTTACCTTGTACCTTACCTTAACGAAAAAAGCTAAGGAGAAATACGATTCCATGCCGTAAGGCAAATGAAGCTTCCCTCTTTCCTGGTTTACATTACCCCGAAAATCCTTTTTCATCGCTCTCAGCACATCAAGTCGAATAGTAAAGTTTAACAATATTAAGCAGCTTTAAGGTAAAGATGACATTCACGCTCATAAGAAGCTCTTGTCGCCAACTACATCGAAAAATGCAAGAAACTTTGAATTGGACGTAGATAGCCTTTTCCATCTTTTTTTATTTTGATGGGCATCCCACCCTCACCTCAGGATGAGAGGACTTCTTTGAGACCTAAGCTTTGTTCCCTTTGCAAGTGACCTGAAAGCCGGGCAGGCAATTTAAGAAGGTGCCAGTTGACTTTTCTTTTTCTCGAAAGGGTGTCCATTGGAATATCTTCTTACTCCCTTCGTGATTCCAGGGGGAATCAGTAAGGAGATATAGCAATAGACGGCCTATTTTGAGCTTGAAATAAGAACTACTACACTCCTTTACTTAAGTAATATCCTAAGCTTCAATTTTAACCCTTTTCTCAGCCTATTTTAATTTCACTATTCTATTAGTCAAGGTTTTTGAATGAAAGTCTACTGGACGTGGGAAAACTGACTGATAGTGAGAAGTCTAGAACTATTGAAAGATAATAGAGCTTTAGAGACTCATAGTGAGAAGTCTAGAACTATTGAAAGATGCTGGGCTTGGCAACCTCTAGTTTGAATCTTGTTGGTTGGGAGTGAAGTGACTCTAGGGCGGGGAGAACTTCACTTTTGACATAGCACAAGAACTTGACTTATGTAATTTCTTAATGGCCTTTAAAGCCCAGCCATTATCAAACTCTTCTTATGCTTGCAGAGGGTTGTAAGGACTACTTTGATGAATATTTCATTCTTTAGCTCCTTTCTTTATCCGATCCAGCCCGAAAGGGAAGAGATAAGAAAAGAAGGAATAGGTATAGCTCACATCTTAAGTATAGTTAGTTCATTGAATGACTTATTGAGAAGCTAGGGCCTGCTTTCGTACCAAAGGGTTGAGACTTTCTTTCTGAGATAGGTAGAATAGAATGGGCCCCTACTCTCTTTCAATCGCCGATGCTAAAAACTAAGACAAAGAGTGCGTAGACCCGATGAGAGGTTTAGTCAACAGCTAGTTTTTCCGGAATAGGAAGAAAGGATTCTATTGAATCTTCTTCTTGAAGGGCATTTTAGCAATTAGACGGAATGAGTCTTTGTTTTCCATATTCTCTACTCTTATTTAGTCTACTCTCTCATGCTTTTTTGGGACCAAGCTTTTACCGGTTGAAAGGGAACTGAATGCTTAAGTATAGGGAATATACCCTCTTAGCACTAGGACTGAAGGAAAAGGAGTAGGACTAGGATCAGGAGGTCTAATCAACAAAGGCAAGCAAGGAAAAGGAATGGATGCTACAGATGCTCTTTTTTCCATAATTCATTTTGTTTGAGAAGCTATGATCGAAACTTCTTTCGCTTTGAATGACTCGGTCCTTTTGAATCTGTTAAATGGCTAGTCCACGGTAAAGGAAATTAAAAAAAATCATAGAAGGTCAAAGAAATGGAATCTAGAGAGAAAAGCAAAGCTTAGCGAGGAGATCAGCAATGAGGAGGAGATCGACGACATTCCAAAGGTAAGACGACGACGAGATTCCTCTGAGAATTTGGTACAAGAACTTATTGTCGCCGCAGTTAACGAAAGAGTCCCCGAGGACGAATAAATTGAAAATGCCCTTTATCACCTGCAGCAAATGAGGTGGTGACCAAGTGAAAACCTTCATGCCCATACTACCATGGTATCTCTGGAACAAATTTTGGTTTCCTCGCTAGGAGGGTTTAGGTAATGCAAGAACCTCAGTCAGGGACTTCAAACCATTTTAGAGGTTATCGGCACCATTGGTTATACTATAGTTGATTGATGCAAATCCTAATCCCATTATGTGTCAACTTTGAGTGCGATCGGAAAGGAATAAGGCCTGAAATTCCTACGTCGAAAGAAAAGGCAGCCTTTAAGTTTATGCCCCCGGCTCTGCCTTAAATTGCTAAAAGAAAAGTGAATCTGCTAGCGCCCGGAAGAGATGTGTAGTGCCTGGGAAAGTGAAAGGCCAGCAGAACCTAAGTATCAATGGGGGGGAATTTTTTTCATAATGCCTTCGTGTCTCTCACGTGATCATATCCTACCCTCTGCTCTCTTTCTCTTTCAGGATGAGGAGGCCTATAAGCTGTTAGTGGCTAGAAGAGCTTCGGTGAGCGTAAAGGAAGCAAGGCCATGTGCACTAAGGCTCAGAAGGTTACCAACTGACTAAAGATAGAATCTTGAGCGAGCCGAGTGCGTATCCCCTTTGTACGATGCCCTAGAGCTACTGCCAGATTTCATCTCAAATCAAGCTGCAGTTCCTTTTTTCTTTCAAACCTAGATAGGGAATTGGATTTCGCTCTATCAATTATGTCACTCTTATCTACGATAGCAACAAACTCTACTTCCAAAACAAGAGAAAAGATCACATCGGCAACAACAAGTAATGTCTGAAATGCCTCAGAAGCAAGTCTCGGTTTAGCTGCATTATATTCATACCGATGTCATACTAGACTCTATAATGACCTGAGGGTGACTAAACTACCTTAAGCTCCGAAGTAAATTCTTCTTTCTTCCCTCTCGACAGGGAACTTATCTAAGGAATTCAGTTTTCTACTGAAAGTTATTTTGATATGGAATGGGGAAAAGACTTGTCTTATTCAAGAGTACCAGGAAGGAGAATAATAAGCATTACCTCTGTTGAAGGAAGAAGCCGTTCCCTTTTCTTATTTATTCTTCCTGGTCTTCAAGTCTCATTTGAACGGTTCGCTGCCTATTTAGTTACATTTTTTGTTTTGATTCCAGAACAGAACTAGAGATCATGGCCCCCTCCCTTGAAAGGTCCTGGTGCTGTGACTATCACCGATAAGTTGCATCGGATCAACATCGGGATTAAAATAAACTGCAAAAGCAACTAGTCAATGCCTATTTGTTGTGGATCTACTGGCCCGGATGCTTGAATCTATTCCACCGCAAATAACCGAATATACTACTGCAGGATCTTCTGCCGCTTTTGTTGTTATTGCTCTCACCTCTCACTATGCCACCTTAGCAACTGGGACTCCCTAACCTTTTTTATCTATATTCAGAAGTAGGGCGAGTAAGTTTGTTCCTTTCCCGTGAAGGTTTTGGGATATGTGACCAGATGCTTCCTCCAGATCTAACGTCTCTTTCAACAAAATTCTCTTTTATTCACCGAATCGATACTAACTTACCTACTCCTGCTCCTATCGGATCCAAGAGGGCCGATGCCTGATTCCCCGACTTGTTACTCATTCCTTCCCAGCTCGATAGGGATTGCAATCTCGATAGAGGGAGCAACAATTTACCTTCGACAATAGGTAGATGGGGTGGGCTACGATGGATAAAGTGAAATCAATCCTTATTCCGCACTCCCTTTCACCAGCCAGAAACATATATAAATCATGAATTATTCAGAGAAGGCCTCCAGGCCAAGAGTACGGGGACCGTCGAAGAAGTGCCTCAACGCGCCGCAGCCACTACTTTGGCTCCTTTTATGCAATTATGAACTCCACAAAACTTTATCAATTCCAACACAACTTATCCTTTTGGAGCTGACGTAACAAACTACGTGAGCCTCCCAACGTAGCCAACATAAATCTGATCCGAATAAAAAAAAAAGTTTGATTATTATGGTATACCAGCCACCTGTTCTAGAACTTCCAGTTCTAATCGAAGCATATAGATCCGTAAATAGATTTGTATGTATAGCCACTTCAGTCGTGCTCTTCCTTTCTCAAAAGTATCTTTTTTCTGGGAACATGGTCAACCAAAAATTATTATGTTCACGATTTTTCATCCACAGCTGGATAAAATGCTCCAGTTTTCCATTCTCATATGAGGCCAGAAAGTGGATTGGGAGCCAGCATGAACTGATACATCATGCTCAAACATGAGCGGATCACTCGTAGGGACGGTGTATAGATCATAAAATTCCCATAAATGAAATGAAAAGTTGGTCCATGTAAATGATCAAAACCTCATAAACAACAATTCCCCTTCCCCATATAGAGTTCGGAACCCAAAGGAAATCGTTGAGTGAACTGTAGCTTTTTTTTGTTAGTTGACCTAAGCCGCACCCTTACTGTTGGGGTGGGGCTCGGCCTCTGAACCGTACGTGGGATGAGTTTTTGCCTCATACAGCTCAGGCCAAAGACTGGGGGAAGTTTAGAAGAGATGGGGAAACCTAGCAGCTACCGATCGGGGCGGGGATAAGCTTGATTATTCTCAATCCTATCCCCCCCAAAAAACCGACCCTGTACCGCTAGCGCTTCACGTTCATTCTATTCCATCCCATTCCGAGATAGACGGCTAACAGTAAAATAATAAGTGAAGTAGTCATCGTCTGATCAATCGGCTCGGAAACCAGACCACTCATGCCCGCCCATTTTTTCTCGCCCTAAATAGAATGGCTTTCTTAATTACGCTGTGCCCCGACCCGAGCCCCCACGTCCGCTTTTCTCCGCCCACAACCTAATAAGTTGGCAAAGCCAACACAAGATTAGGGACGTCCTCTTCATTATATGCTGACCCCGACCCAGGTGGGCTTCTTGGGAAGCCTATTCCCACTATGCTCACGGCCCGGCTGGCCTTCCAGCGGTAGTGGGAATTCTCCCGTTCCCTGGTCAAAGACTTGGTTGGATGTGGGATCTACTCCACGAGGAGCGGTACGGACGTAGATGATATCATCACAACACCTCTTTTCGTACTGCTAGGGATTCTTAATGCCACTTCGCCAACTGGCGTTACTTACGCTCTCCTGTCTCTCAGTGTGGTCAGCACTGGGTGTTTCCGAGTAGCAAGGCTTACACAATTCATCCAATGTTCCTTACCTTTATGCACGAATTATTGAATAAGTCATTTTCCTATCAATGTTAAGGAGTCAACTGAGCATCTCGATAAACGGATTGAATTAGAGTTCACGTCGCCCACCCTGAACAAATAGGAGGCGTGGGCCATAGGTCGCACATAAGCCACCGAGTCACACGGCATAAGAACACCCAACATAAAGATGCACACTCCTCCATGTAAAATATTCATCTTCATAGGAGATTTTTTATAGTAGTCGTGAGCAACAACCATCAGCTCTCGGCTTGTTTGTAAAGTGAGAGCTTCAAGCCCGATTTAAGATTGCGCACCCTCCACAGAAGCACCGCCCGACGAAGGAGGACGGGGAAAGCTACAGGCCCAAAACCTTCGACCCTTCTTTCTAAATGGGGGTGCTCGAGGCACTTTATATTCTCATTTCGTCATTGCTCATTCCCGCTAGGCCGAAGTGTTTGACCTTTCCTTCCCCGCGCCCGCTCAGGCTTCGTTGACCTATCGCGTGGTAAAATGAAGAAAGTATGAAAGAATAGTAAACAAAGCACACCGTAGAAAGATTCTAAATATGAGAAGTCCCCCTTAGATTCGAGAAGAAGGAAATGAAGAACGGGAATGAAACGAAATAAAGCATTTCTAGCTCTAGTTTCAGATGAGCTTCTCCTATTTATGTCTGGTAATAGAATAGGGTGGCTTGCTCTGAACAAGACTCCACTTTTTGCTCCGTCTAAAGTGCGTATGAATTTCCTTGAATGTAGATAGACCAAAAGAGGGAATGAAGGGATAGGAATAGGAATTATAGTACCATTGGGAAAAAGGGCACATGTGGGAATATCTCTACTGACGAACCATTTCAATAGTACGGGTGTTGCCATGCCACGATGCACGACCAAGGAAGTAATGAAAAAGTAAAAGTTATGTAGTTGGACCATCTATTCTATCCGTTCGAGTTTTGCTTCTCTAGAGAATATGAGAGGCTAAAAATGAAAGTGTTCGTAACACATACCGAAAGGGTACTAATTAAGCCGAGCATTAATGACTAATTAAAACACCAGGAGTGGTCTGATCCCCTATTTGATCAGACCGCTCTGAGAAAGAGAAAAAACAAACACTAATAGTTTGGAACCAAGCTCCAACAACCTCTTCGTAAGTTAGGTGAGGTACTTCTTTTGGTTTGAATAGGGGGTCGCCCTATTTTTGGTTGAAGTAGCCACAACTTTGGTCGTAGTCAGTTTAACCCCATAAACCCAGTCCACTTGCAGACATGTTGATCAAAATGACTAAGTTTAATGACTTGCCCAGTCACTAGCCCTCATATTATAAGATTCTCTCACCCTGTGGTCAACATTCCATTCCCCTTAGTCAGAGGTGCTCATTCTATTTTGATTTGAATGGGCTGGGGCTCTCGAGGTACATATGGTCGGCCCTTTGGGTGTCTCGGTGATACAAACAAAGAAAAGATTATGGTTTTTAACATACCCTTGAACAAAAAGCCAATCCTTACCAAAGGAGGAAATATAATAGAATAATCTATCTTATTTTTTCCTTCCCGTTGATTCACCCCGACAATCAAGTTGCACTTCCTTCTAACAAGTGGCTGAGAGTTAGTAAGCAACCTTGGCCTCTTTTGAGGAGGCTCGATGTCCCCCTCATTTTCGGTCCGACCGCAGTACGGCACCTAAACTCGAAGCTACGATTAGATCCGATTGGATCTGGTCCAATCCAACCCCACTACGGAACTTAGAACAACCGGCCTGTTTGGACGGTAGAACGGACAGAGGGGGAGTCGTGCCTATTCTCTATTCGGGCACGAGCAGGAACATAAAAAATAATGGAAAGGCGAATACATGCACATGATGTAAC
Organism: Solanum okadae; assembly: GCA_036553675.1. NCBI lineage: Eukaryota > Viridiplantae > Streptophyta > Magnoliopsida > Solanales > Solanaceae > Solanum > Solanum okadae. Next base: position 15,571,111 of record CM071687.1, on the reverse strand, counting down.
GACATATTCCAAAATACGTGATCCGATTTGATAGGCTTCCCGCAAAAAGGAAAGAGTTTACCGACCGTATAACAATTCATTCTTGTATGTAGCGTTGTGGGCCCATATCTCCCAAATGATCATAGTACTGCCACTCATCATTTAGTTTAGACGCGGCTTGAATGCCTTTATGCTATAGGTTGTGTTAAGCATGCTTCTTTGACAGATAACAAAGTCTTTTTCCATGACAACAGTCGCGACTATAAAGGGTGGGCCGGTAAGCTCTCTATCAACACTAGGGGGCTATTCATAGTAAAAAACTACTACTCTATATGGATTCCAACTAAACTTCAACTTCTACTTGGTTGATTAATTTAGGGGGAGTGCTGGAACATAATGTTGGGCGATCTCCATTTCCATATGGTAATTGAAGTCAAACAGGAGCAAACCCGGTGCAATTCAACCCTTATTCTTTGCAATGATTCCCAAAAAAGGAAAACCTCACTAGACTGAGGCCCATTGCTATGGGGACTACACTATATAAGAGAATGACTAAGGCAATTGCCAATAGTTTCTATTGAAAGACAGGCTGGCTCTTTAAAAACGGAGCCCTCCTAATCTCATTTTGATAAGAAGAGATATTGATAATTATCCCAAGGAGGCTTACTACTCAGCTGATAGATCAGGTGAGCTAGCCATGATCACTAAACTCACCAAAGCAGCAGCATATGCAAATTGGAATTATAGGTTTCTATATGCTTAAGGAAAATGGGATTTCCAGAGTAGGATACGAAAGTGTATTTATATACAATGGAAAGCCCCTATAATCCATGGACGACCAGTGGAGTTCATAAAAGAAAGCAAAGAAAGGTAGGCGACAAAGTTGTCCCCTCTCTCCATATCTCTACTTACTGGTTGGGTGCAGATAACATTGTAATACTAACAAAGCCAGATAGAAATACTATCGTTCATAATTGATTCAGATGGCGAGGACCCATGGAAAAATCCACCTTATTCATGCTCCATACAGCAACTTGCCCGATCAATATTATATGTCTATGCTAAACTTGGTGATCTATTTTTGTTACCCCCATTAAGCGTATGTGATACAATCATTCTTATCTCAGAAGAGAGGTATGCATTGTCCCCAATTAAATTATTAAGTATTCCCAAAGACGAGGCGATTGATTTTTATGTTGAAACTTTATGTCAGCCAGGGGACCCTGATCATAAATGGGTTGTTTGTCCCGGTGAAAGGGATGTTCTCCTTTTAATCGCTCTGACTTATATGTTGAATAGTTGTTTTATGTGTTCATCTATCTTTTAAGAGCAGTCGTGCGGTTTTCCAAGAGATCGTCGTGAGTTCTTTGCCAAATTAGGCGGAGTGGGCCGGGAAGATTATAACTATTTTCATCTTGAATGTAGCATCCTCACAAGGTACTATTCCACATAATGAATTTTACGACAGCTGGCACCCTTGGTGCATGATAGATACGTAATATCCTTAGTTTCATCCTTTTTAAAGATACCAATGACCAAAATAGAATTAATTGTTCTATTACGGAAGTTGGGAGCCCACACCCTGGGTTAATCACTAAGGTCTTATACAATTTGATGTTGGATGATTTCGACCGGGGATTTAAACAACTACACCCTACTCTTTCTTATTATCGTTACTTGGGTTACTGTTACGCATTATTTACATTGTTTAGTCTCCAAAGCGAGCAGCAGTATGAAGAATAAATCAATAGTATCCTCTTAGAGTTAGATCTTGATGGGGATATCACAACTATTCTACCTGCTGGGGGTGCCCACGTGACTTGTGATGGGCGTTTGATTATTCTAAGTCGAGATTGCGGCCTTCACGTTGTCGAACAGTCAACATTCTTTCTTTAGTTAAATTTGTAGTCAATATGTTTTATACAAAAACGAACCCATTCAACGAGAGGAAATCCTTTTTTTAGAGATCCAATGCCTTAAGAAAGACCCTAATAGGAGTTGTCGCCTACTTCGCTGAGTTGTGGTTCTAAAAAGAAGAGCTAGCTTGGTATATTCCATCAAGAGAAAGCCATATCTATATATAGAAAGAAAAATCGAAGTTGTATACAGGTGCTTACACTTTCCTGAGGATTCTAAGACCCGATCACCCATCAAATAAATATCCTTAGGTCTTAAGTCAACAGCTCTGTAGCTTGTGTCGCCTACATAGGGTAGAAAATAATAATTTGCATGGACATCTCAATGTCCAAGATAAAAAGAACGAGGGTAAGAATCGATGAGGTGAGAGTTCTCGAAGAGAAAATCGTGATGGAAAAAGCGTGAGGAAAATTCGAAACTTGAGATATGCAAAATAAAAAGACTCCCTGGGAGATGGTATTCTTTGTTTTAGGTCTTGATAGATTTTTCTATCGATTAAAGTTATTACATTGACTAATTAACTCTCTTCCTAAAACCTTTAGGGGTTGTGAAGAGAGCCCAGTTACAGGCCCTCTTTTAGAAAAAAAATGGTACAAGAAGATGGCTTGGGGGTATATATACTATACAGATTGATGATGGTTTATCATCATTAGAACAGAGATCAATCTAGGTCGCGATGAATGGAAGATGCTTTTGGAACTAGTTTTTGATAGGGTCTATCTTAGATCAAAGGAAAGAACAACCAAAGTTAGACCCCCAAAGAATATGGATTCAAATATGTTAGTATTTGACAAAGAACCTAACTGAATTTTACAACCAGTAATCGGAATCAAAGTTTTGCAAAAATGGTGTCAACCGGTAATAGAATGTAGCTAGATAACTGATGCCACAACATCCAAAATATGTCACTACACCATTTTAGGCCTACGGCCACACTAAATCTGGACAACGCTTGTAAAGTGTTGCCTAAAATATTTTTGGGGACACTTTTAAAGTGTAGCCCAAGTTTTTAACTTTTGGCTTCACTAATATTGGCAACACTTGTAAAGCGTACTCTTTAATGGTATAGGCTACACTTTATAAACGTTATTATAGTATGATATAACTGGCAACAACTATTTACATATATGGCCACACTTTTAAAGTGTCCTATTTTTATAATTGTAAAAACAACACATTTCAAATGTGGCCTTAAATTTTTCACTAAAATATTAAATTCCCTCCAACATTTTTAACTCTCCCACCAATTTTAATTGGGCAAAAAAAAATAAGTGAGAAAAATCACAATTTTTAGGTCTCACAAATTGAAGAACGACGCCTTCTTCTCCAAGTATGAAATTTCTCAAGAACGATCCTCACAGATTAAAGAACGACGCCTTCTTCTCCAAGTCTGAAATTTCTCAAGAACGATCCTCACAGATTAAAGAACGACGCCTTCTTCTCCAAGTCTGAAATTTCTCAAGAACGATCCTCACAGATTGAAGAACGACGCAATTTTCAATTTCATGATTGTTCACCTATGACCTACGAAAATCTCTCATAGATTTCTCGATGTTAATCAAGGACAAAACAAAATGCTTCAATTAAGAAGATGACATCTTAAAGCTTCATCACATTGAAAGGATTTTGTTGGAATAGGGTTTATCAGGTAAAAATTTCTACCCTTAAAAGTCTCTGGGTTTATTGTTTGCGTGTGGTTACACATTTAGCTTTAAGGTTTTGATATTCTTGTGTTGTTGAAATTACTGTTGGTTGGTGGCAATAATTCCAATATCAGTGAAGTTCCATAATCTGTGACTAATTTTGATGCTTATAGGGCTTAGTACACAATTTGAATATGGAAAAATGCAACCAAGCTTATCTGAAAAGTAATGAACAGCCAAACAATCTTCAATGATATGACAAATCCATATTGATTCTCTTAAGTTGGAGAGATTACTGATTCTGGTAAAGTGACTACTGATTTCCACTTATGCATTGCCTTTGGTCAATTTAATTGCATCAAACCTATTACTTGCACCTTCTTATTGTTAAGTCAGTTTTGGGTGCATGGACATTCAATGTTCCAAATTGTTCCTTTTTCATGTTAAGGAAGAAAGTTTTCTTGCAGGATGGGGCAGATTCACTATAGCCTCTCTTTTAATTATCCAGGACATTATGTGATGATGGAACGGTAGAAATTATTGGACCAATAGCCACAACAGTTGAGGACACCATGCTTGTGTAAGTTAACATCGATTTGAATATTAATATGCTTACTCTTAAACATTTGTTACCCGATTATCTTTCGGACTAACCAAATAGATTAAACGAATGTTAGAATCAGCTGGCCTCATTTTCTTCTCATAAATCTGCTTGCTGATGGTAAAGAACAAACAAAAGAATCTTATTATTGAGGAAAAGGAATGAGAATTATAGAGGTACGCAAAAAGATATGGAATGATTATTCAACCATCTTGTCAGACCATATAAAAGAACTATAAGTGTATTCGGGAAACTTCGAATTGCATACATCATTTAGATTTATCAATCAGACACTGACACTTAATCTTGTCCAAGGACCTGTAATCCCATCAAGTCCCTGACTGGCAATTTCTAATTAGCAGTACTGTACAAAGAAACACTAAGATGGACAATGTGTTGTATGCCTAAATTATGATAGCTAAACCAGTGTTTAAGTACTTCTTGACTGTTAGCATGAGATTGACAAGACAATCGAACAATCAGATTGCATAGCCAGCAAACTCAGTCAGTTTGACCTGGTATATAGATATTCTAATGATCTAGAGAAAATGCTAGTACAAAGTAATCCTTCCTCCTAAATGGTTGATTTTATGTTATATTTTTGTCAAGTATGCCCGGTAACTATGTCATGATAAGTCTTCGCGGACTTGTTAATGTACTTTACATATTCCACCAACAAGTTCTTGCTTTAATAGCTTTATTCGTCTCATTTTTGTTTTTAATAAATTTACGATCGAAGTTGCACAAGGGAATTGCAATGTGATTCGTTAATATCTTACTGCATTGGGTATGTGTCAATTTTTGGGGCCTCTTGTGCTGATAGAATCTCCTTGAGACCGTTAAGGAGGTAACCACCAAAGAATGTTTACTCATCTTATCTATTCTTCCTTTTTATTCATTGTCTTTCTTTTTAGAATTACCTTTCCAGTGAATATGATAACTTGAAACATCATGTACATGTTTAGAACATCTAAAAACTGTGTTCTTAGTTTTAATCTCTCTAGCAGACTCAAACTCATTAATCATATCACATTAATCTTATTTATTTTGGATATAATTGTGGATAAGAAGTTCTGTTTCGGAAATTTAATCATATGTCTCCATTTCTTTCAGTCCCTCCCTTGTGTTCCTAATTTCCCTTCACAAGGGAGCTCACGATCTGTGGAATCACTGCGCGTTGGAAAATATGCAGAGGTGACTACACTGTTGTGCAGTGATTATTTTTTTTTGGTTATAACCATTATTTCTTTGATAATCTCATAGCAACATACTCTTGTAGTGGTTTAATGATGTCTTCTCAACATATATATCTTACAAGTGTGAGAATGTTCTCAGTCGACTATCAGAAAATTATGGATGCAAAGTATACCTATTTCAATTATTACATTCACCATTTCTTTATCTTGGACTTTTGTTGGTGTATCTTCTAGCTTTGGTTTAGAATTGTTTGAACAATTAGCTTCAATATTGTAAGGATCTATCATTCTACAATATTGTTAGTATGTCTAATATTTTTCTTTATATCGTGGTTGAAGACTGTAATACCAGAGCTGCATGAGATGGGCATTTCTCATATTGTTTCTATTGGGTCTGAATCATTATGCACATTGAATCCAGACTGTGGTGACGGGTACACAATTTCGCTTTGAATATTCTAGTACATCACATGTCTCTTACTAGATCTCAAAGTCTTATTGGGAGCAACTTCAAACTATTTCCTAATATCATCTTTGTTATATGGTTTCTTCTTCTTTTTCTACCACCAGGAAACGAGCAAGATTGACATATGATACACGTACAAATCTGGCATTTTTCATTCATTTACTGCAGCAGACTATGTTGCTGCTCAGCGACTTAGGTAAGGCATGTTGTTTCTTAAGCTACCTACACTAAATCAATCTAACCTAGTCATGAATTTCTTTCAGACTCCATCTGAGAACTGGTCTGATGATATTGTTGTCATCTGAGAACTGATTTATTGATCAAGAAATATGGTGGCATCTGAAATGACTGACAACATCAGATAGTTGTATCTTACCTTAGGTTTACTTTTGCACTTAATTGGTTGCCAAAACTTTTAAGTTGATAACTTTGGAACCTATCAACAATGTTGTTGAAAGAATTCAGATACAATCCAATCCAAGCATATAACTTGATAAGATATGGTGGAGTATTTAATATCCTGAAAGTAATGCTTCATTCAGAAAGCACAATGGGAAGATGAAAAAGAGAAAATGTTCTAGGACTATTGTCTTCTAATTTCTGGGTTGTTCAGTAGTTGTGTATATTCTTTTATGCTTGGTTTGTGCATATACTCTGTAATGCTAACCTTTTCAATTAGTGTTGTATGTAGTTCTTACAGATACAAACATAAATGGATCTTTCAAAAGTACAAGAAACATTATTGACATAACTCTTGTCTGGGTTTTTGCAGGCGGAGGTTAATGTATTTCCATATGGAGATTTTCAAGAAAGTGGATATCATTGTGACACCTACAACTGGGTATGTCAAGGACTTCCATACCTTCACCAAGGCTACTATATTCCAGTTATTGAACATATTTTCTCTTTTTTTTTTATGTGTGCACATTTATTCACTCATATTTTTCAAACTATTCCCCTCTTCGGTTTCTCCTGCTCTTTTTTGTTTCCCCCCTTCTTTTAATTGGTGGGACTTTTGAAGCTGATAGAATAATCTTACAGATGATGTGGGAGTTATTCAGTATGTCCTCCTTCCCTACAAAATGGAATTCCAGGGCGTCTTGCTTAGATTAGTTAGCTGATACATGTCAAAGTTATATTTTTGACATCCTAAGCTTCTGCGCATAGGTAGGAATATTCCTATCACCATTTCTGATACTTCCTTCTTTTTCAGCATGACAGCACCAAAAATTCCACCAAGTGCTCTTAAAGTTGGGGAGACTTATTTGAAAGTTTCAAGTTTTTCCCTTAGTCAACTCTTACCAGATATCATAAACTGTGGAGTTAGTTGAAACTATACAAAGTATGTTTCTCTACTATTTGTATTCATGTATTCTATATTTCAGGAAATCTTATGCGGTTTAATATAATAACAAATCTTTTGGGACTTCATGCAGTTACTGTCCCTGTAAGTTGCAACACCTTTCCTTTTTATCCGGGGTAGTTAGTTGACCAATGGTCATTCAGGAATTAACCAGTTCTGTGGGAAGTAAGGCAAGATTATATATTGCCCTTGACTTCAAAAATAAAAAAACTTTATCCCCTGCAAAAGCATATTTTAGCCTAGATTTCCTTCAATTGATCCAATAATGTAGGGATTTGTTCATCACATTCAGAATGAGGTATATTCACCTAGTACAACAATGGTAATTGTTGCTATCTCATATCAGTGAGTACCATGCTCAGGTTGGTTATGATACTGATATCTATTTGCCACCATTCAAGCACTATTTTCCCTGTTCTTAGTATTCTTGAGTTTGTAGTTCTTGTGCTCGCCTTAAGCTTGGTTTATTTATTTGTTAATCACCATGAGTTTTTTTTGTCTCTATCTGTTGTAGCAGTTTTCTTGTTTTTGGTTATGGGTTTTTAAGGTGTCAAAGAAATTACTCCATTGTTCTTGTTCTTGTTTTCTATGTTTAGATTGATTAGTTCTCACTCATATTTGTAGGTATAGATTTATTCAACCTTGGTAGGGTCGTTCTGTGTTGTGAATGATCCCTTTTAATACTGGACATTTTTTTTCTGATTCTCACAGTGAATTTGTATTTGATTCCTGTCGTTTTGTGTTTTTTAGAGATGTGGATACTCTTTCATTTGTTTGGGGTGAGATATTGTCCAGTGTCACTTAGCTTGACATAATAAGCCTCAAATGAGTTTGTATTATATCTTTCAGGTTGTGATCTGCATAAGTGTCTGTTCTCTAGTGATAAATGAATCTTCCTTTTTCTTTATTGTTTGTGACCTCTGTGAGCTTCATTTTTCTTTAACTTTTGATAGAATGAAATTTGACATGAATTTTTGCATTTTAATGTGGATCAGTAGCATATGTTGTCTTGGAAAGGCACTGTCTTCAAGATGGATTAGCTTTGCAAGTTATTCTTTGTTTCATTTAGATGTTTCTCGTCTTTAAAATGTTGAATTTTTTAAAGAGTTGTCTTCCAGTTTTCCATTTATACCTAAGGGAAAAGTTTTAGTCAATTGTCTTTTGATTTGGTAGTTTAAATGTGTATAAAATAAGCATGTGACAAGCTGTTGATAAAAGTGTGCATTGATGTGTTTGGCCAGTTACTTTATTTTTATGGATTGGTTTGGCTTTATTTGAAAGTTCATCTTCATGAACATAGGCTAATCTATTTCTTTTAATTTTATGTGACCTTGGTGAGTTATTTGAACTCCGTTATCTTCATGTTTTCATTTCAAGTGGGCCACAGAGGCATGGTATATGGAGTTGCCCAAATATCTATCACCATTCAAGCATATCCTGTCAGTGACTAATCCACACACAACAAGAAATTCCTAAAATTTGTATCTATAATCTACTTTGACTTGATATGGAGTTTCCCAAATGTAGTGTATTAGTGATCATTTAAGTGTTTTGCTCTTTTCTCCCAAATTTATTATTCATATATGCCAAAACAATTTTGGAATACATGTAGAACTAGGATTTTATAGTTTTTGTAACAACTGATTGGAAAATGGATTTTGTTGTAGTTACTTACTGTGATATCTTAGTAGCATATGAAATACATGTTTTAATAACAACTAAGAGTCCTGTTTTTCCTAACAGTACCACTACATTGGGAAGGGGATGGGAAGTATGGTTAAAAATGACTAGTATTGAGCATATTAAATACATGATTTATTTCACTAACTTCTAATTTTATTTTGAATATGCAGGAAAATGCCAGTAATTGAATTTGAATAGTGGCCAGAAGTAAACTCAATTTATTGTAGTGAACGATGAAGAGTTTTTGTACTATTGTCATATTTGTTTGAATGCATTTGGTTTTGTGGAATTTATTGATAGGAGAGATCTTCAAGCAATCGCTTTCTAAGTATTGGTTGTACAAGACATGTTTCTCCAAGTTTATTTGAAATATATAGCTTCGATTTATTTATTAGATAATTTTGTGCTTTAGATCACATATATTTAATTATGTGATTATTGGATATATACAAATAAAATTTATTATTCTTAAAAATGAAAATTGTGGCAACAAAAATTCTACACAACATTGCCACACTTTAAAAGTGTTGTTCTAGATGAGATATAAAAGGCAACACTTTTTAAGTGTGACCAAGAACAAAGCAAAGGCCACGCTTTTAAGTGTAGTATAATCAAACAAAAGGTGTTGCTAATGAATTACTAAAAAGTGTGCCCTTTATACCACTTTGGCCACGCTTTTTAAGTGTAGCTGCTATGGCGACATTTCAAAAGCGTGGCCTAATGTCAAAGGTTACGCTTCTTTAGCCCACCCCCTAACAAGCGTTGCTTCAAGTCCAAAAGTGTAGCCTTTTATCAAAGGCCACACTTTTTCCTAGTTTAGGCTACACTTTACTGGTGTGGCCGTAAGCCTAAAATGTTGTAGTGTGTGTGATGGAATTCATGGTACACTAACTTAACCTTCAACGTTAGATAGTGCTACAATGAACATCAATCCACTATCTAGCTCAAAATTAGCCTCACGAACTACTAACACTATTATTCGCGTAGCCCTTTTTGTTTTGTGCTATTTCATCATAGGTTGTCGTAACTTACCACTTAGCGCTACATGGGAAGAGAATTTCTCTATTCAGCCCCCCGACTTCAACTACAAACTCTTAATTCTCGGTCTAACTTGGACTAATCCCTTCGCAGCCTAGAAATTCCTACTAACCGGATAGAAACTAAGTTTCCACTCACTACCAAAGCGTTGTCGCACCTCTACTATTTTCGGCGTAACGAGGTTTCAGTCTTTACGGGGGCACCCACTAGCTAGATTCAATCTCAAGGGTCAATCAAGCCTTTGAAACTAGTGAAAATAGTCATCACAGTCTGAGTTCTTGCTTTCAACGAGACTTTCTTAGCTTGTCAAACTTTCTCTCCTTCACCAGGAAAGTTTCTGGTAAGCAAGATCTTTGATTGATGTGCCTGAATAAGGGTGATCAATGGTATCTGCTTGGATCTTTCTCCATATCATAATTGAATTGACTTGCTCTTAGCTTGGGTTCTTGCTTAATGAGGCGTCCCTTATTTTCTCTTGGATTGGACTAAGCGATAATCCTTAATGTGGAAGCAGACCTTTTCATTCTTCTCCTTAAATGCCAGTGGCTAGGTATACTAGGGTTGGAATGCTCTTTTATCATACATGTGGATTACTTGGTGTAATATACCTGATTGCACTAGTCTCATAGCGATCTCTTTAGTGTCCCACCATTCCTTCTTGTTAACACAGGAAATCTAACTCATTCTAAGGTAGAGCTCTTCGAGTCCTACTTAAGGTGAAAAGTAGTTCTTTAGTTAAAGCAAGGAGAGCACAAACTGAGGGAAAAAACCTATGTTCTTATATGGGATGGGAATAAAGGCTGTACAGAAAATACCACTATCTAAATTAACATTGTAGGGGGGCTACGTATAGCATTCTAAGATCTCATTATGAGAAAGAAATCAGACCTATACCCTCACTGCAGTGGCTTGTAGACTTGCTTTGCCGCAGAAAACTCAAGTGAAAACCTATTTGAACTGTGGGCCTCACCTGTCTACTACTCGACCTTAAGTAACTACAGTTAGGAGGATCCATCCAATAGCTTAATGACTTGATTGGGTCATCTAAGAGGTAAGGCCTCCTCCGATTGACCCTAACTTTCATTATTGAGCTAAAGGAGTTCCCTAGCCCTTCAAGTTTACACGTTGATCCCTCTATGATGGCATTCTTCTTCCTCTTCAACTTTACGATATTATCCTTGCTAGTTTGATCTCTTGAATTAAGGTTTCCGATTGGATTGTTTATAAGTCTACCATACTCTACCATACTGTAGAGAAAAGAATGCATGTTCATTCGGACATTGAGAAGAAAGGTCAAACCAAATCCGGTGTCAACACTTGACTGACCGAAGGACCTAACTAGCTTCAACCGAGTTTTTGGTAGACTAGGAAGAATTTCTTTTACTCTCCTATGTCTATTAAGTGTTTTGATCCTTGCGCCAATTCTCGTCTTTCATATTTTCTTTTGTGTGTCGAGCAAGTTTGACAATAAGGTTCTCGATTGGCTTTGTATGAAGATTCCTATCTTTCTAGCCTTAAGTGAGCCATATAATGTGAGTGAGATTTCGAGGAGTAGAGATCGAGCGTCGAAATACCAGTGGATCAATTTGTCTTTATTCAATATAATTATTGAAAGGATAAAGTGGAACAGACGCTTCTCGCAAATAGAAACTATCCATAGCGAGAGAGATCCCTTGTCTTTGTCGCCTACCTCTCTATAGAAATAGAGTAGCACGATAGAAGCCCTAACCTATAGCAACTGTAAATATTGAATAAAGTCTCCGCTCTTTAGATGAGTCCATCCGTAGTGGAGGAATTCTGGTAATTTTTTTTAATATGACCTTCCCCTCCCATAAAGAGAGCTTCTCGTTCCTTTTCTAACAAGGATGGTGAGTGACAATGACATGAATTCAATACTAATAAAAAAGGTAAGCTCACCACTGAAAGAGACCGAATATGGTTCAACTAGCACTGGTGCGAGGCCTTCAGATAGTTATCGCTTTGCATGAGCTTCAAAAGAAAGAGAGATAGAGTCACTAAGCAGAGAATTAAATCTGAGAGCGAAAGAGATTATGAAATTTCTCCCATGGGGCAACCCTGAAACAAGTTCACAAATCAATTTATTCGAGCCCTTGAAAGCTGTAAAATTTCATGTGCGAAGCATAGTGAGAGTGACACAGATATCCTTTTTTCAAATAGGGAAAGGAAATCCTAATTGTCAGGTAAGATAGGATCATTAGAATACAAAACTGCCTAAAAAGGGGAATTGATCAAAGAGACGAAAAGCTATGTGAAGTAAAAGAACAAAAGGTCGCCAATTGCTACTAAGAACCTAACAAAACTTTTCCTAATTTGGGTTAAAAAACCACTTGTGTCAGTCGGGAAGAAAGACTTTTAGGTCGGGTCAGACAACATACATCTTGGTTGGTTTCACTACTGAGGAATGAAGTGCAATACTGATGTAGCATGCAGAGGTAATCCTGGGACCCCATTTCCCACACTAGACATAAGAATTTATTCCTATAGATATTAAATAGCTCTTTATAGCCTCTATGGAAACTTCTCTTAAAAGCCTCGATTGTCACCACTCTAATCAAAAGACTTATCTTCATTTTCGTAAGGGAGACATCAGCACGATATTGTAGTAATATTATTATATTGAATAAGAATTGTAGTAGTGTATGGGTGCTAAAGAGACATTACTTACTTGAAGTTCTGACCTCTGCTGTGAAAATTTTTGCTCTTTCTTCCTTAGTAAGTTTATATAATTTGCCAAAACGTAGCTTTGATTCATATATCAAATTCGGAAAATAGTCAGACTAAACGAAAAAAAAAAAGTCAGTCTTGAAGGACTGTTGGAACCCGTTCAAGGGTCGCTAACAAAAGGTGAAAGGAGGCCTTAGAGGAAGAATCTTTATAAGAGTTCAAGGCGTGTAGCTTATAGGTACAGTTAGCCGACTCAATAGAAGAATGAAATTTGTGGGATTAGAGAGGGAAGTGACATCCAACTTGGGAAGCTCGGTACCACTAGTAAGAGGAGTGGACAAAGGACGAGAATCAAGCATGTCTGCACGAGGCAAGAGATCTAGGCATATTTCTGCTGACGAAGGATAAGAGTGCGCCCATGACGATACACTTTCATACTAAGAAAGTGGTGGAGAAAGCCCAAGTCTTTCATATTTTAATGAGCATGCAAGAACAGCAAGTATTCCATGTTGATCACTACCTGTGAGAAAAATTTCATCGACGTATATAAAAAGGTAGATACTATCCGTAGATGTGTGACAAATGAATAAAGAGGTATCACAGGCACTGCCACGGAACCCCTTTAGAGTACAATATCGTGCTGAAACAAGTGTAGGTCGTTCTTTCTCTCTCCTTTCTTCTAAAGGAATTGAGTCGTTCATTTTGGTCTAACTTTGTTACTGTACCCCGGTCTCACTCCGACACCGTACTATCCTAGACCTCTATCTATCCTGACATTGATATAAATTAATAGTTAGGTTAGCCAGCCCGGTAACCCAGACAAGTGGGAGGCGGAGCACTTTCTCTATCATACGATTCTGCCAAACTATTCTATTTCATTCATTCTCCATTCCATCTACTCCGGGAACCCATAATCTGATGATTCTTTCACCTATGATCTTTTTCATGAATTCGACATCAGTGATCTATGACCATCCTTTCTTCTTTCCACTCCAAAAAGGAATAGTTGGCTGATAGGTGCCCAGTCCATCCCGAGACATCATTCATTTCTCCTCCTCTAGTTGCTGGTTAGGGAACTACCTTCGATCCAAGCCACAAGGAAAAAGGCAAGCTGACTTAGAGGTTGCGGTCATTCTTGATTGAAGTAGCTTTGTCGTCTATTTTGGTACGAATGAGACACAGAACAGTAGCAGCCAAGGCTTCTGATCTATAGGGCTCAGAAAAAGACCAAGATGATTGCCACAGAATCGAGAAGTAGCAGACATGACCGCTTCTACCACTTGACTATAAGTATTCAAATAGTACTTGCTGCCGGAACTGTCACTTTTTATTAACACTAGTTTCTAACTACTATGTTATTAGTTCGAAGTGCAGTGATCCAAAAAGGGAATCTAATGATTTCATTCACTTCACCAACAAAAGGCGAGGTAGCTTGGCATCAGTGTGAAGAAGAAATGAATAGTATCCTCTTAGAGTTAGATCTTAATCAGGATATCACAACTATTCTACCTGGTAAGGGTGCCCATGTGACTCGTGATGGGCATTTGATTATTCTTAAGTCGAGATTGCGGTCTTCACATTGTCGAATAGTCAAAATTCTTTCTTTAGTTCAATTTGTAGTCAATATGTTTTATACAAAAATGAACCCATGCAACAATAGAAAATCCATTTATTAGAAAGCCAATGCCTTAAAACAGACCCTAATAACAATTGTTGCCTACTTCACTGAATTGTGGTTCTAAAAAGAAGATTTAGCTTGGTATATTCCATCAAGAGAAAGCCATATCTATATATAGAAAGAAAAATAGAAATTGTATACATGTGCTTACACTTTCTTGATGATTCTAAGACCCGATAACCCATCAAAGAAATATCCTTAGGTCTTAAGTCTACAACTCCGTAGCTTGTGTCGCCTACATAAGGTAGAAAATAATTCTTTGCATGAACATCTCAATGTCCAAGATAAAAAGAACGAGGGGAAGAATCGACAAGGTAAGTGTTCTTGAAGAGAGAATCGCGCTGGAAAAAGCGTGAGGAGAATTCGAAACTCGAGATATGCAAAATAAAAACACTCCCTGGGAGATGGTATTCTTTTTTTAGGTCTTGATAGATTTTTCTATCGATTGAAGTTATTACGCTGGCTGATGAAATCTCTTCCTAACGCCTTTAGGGGCTGTGAAGAGAGCCCAGTTCCAGGCCCACTTTTAGAAAGAAAAAAATGGTACAAAAAGAGGGCTTAGGGGTATATATGCTATACAAATTGATGATGGTTTATCATCATCAGAACAAAGATCAATCTATGTCGAGATGAATGGAAGATGCTTGTGGAACTAGTTTTTGATAGGGTGTATCTTAGCTCGAAGGAAAGAACAACCAAAGTTAGACCCCCAAAGAATATGGATTCAAATCTGTTAGTATTTGACAAAGAACCTAACGGAATTTAACAAGCAGTAACCGGAATCAATGTTTTGCAAAATGGTGTCAACCGATAATAAAATGTATGTAGATAACTGACGCCACATGATCCAAAATATGTGGGATGGAGTTCATAGTACACTAACTTAACCTTCAAGGTCAAATAGTGCTACAGTGAACTTCAATCCACTATCTAGCTCAAAATTAGGCTCACGAACTACTAACACTATTATTCCCATAGTCCTTTTTTAGTGCTATTTCATCATAGGCTGTCGAAACTTGATTCTTAGTGCTACATGGGAAGAAAATTTCTCTATTCACCCCCCCCCCCCGACTTCAATTATAAACTCTTACTTCTCAGTCTAACTTGAACTAACCCCTTAGCAGGCAAGAAATTCCTACTAACCAGATAGAAAGTAAGTTTCTACTCACTACCAAAGCGTTGTCGCACCTCTACTATTCTCGGCGTAACGAGGTTTTAGTCTTTACAATGACACCCCTTAGCCAGATTCAATCCCACGGGTCAATCAAGCCTTTGAAACTAGTGAAAATAGTTGTCACAGTCTGAGTTCCTACTTTCAACGAAACTTTCTTAGCTTGTCAAACTTTCTTTCCTTCACCAGGAAAGTTATCTGTTAAGCATGATCTTTGATTGATGTTCCTGAATAAGGTTGATCAATGGTAGCTGCTTGGAGCTTTCTCTATACCTTAATTGAACTCACCCGCTCTTAGCTCGGGTTATTGCTTAATGAGGCGTCCCTTGTAGCCCCTCTTTACCCATTCACCCATAACTTTCATGAAGTGTGATTTGTTTGAATAGCCAACTTTGGCCAAAAGCCTAAGTTGGTTGTGGTGAAAAGAGAAGGGAAATCAAGGAGTGTGAAGAAACTCCCCATTGAGCCATGGTCTTGAAAAAGATGGAACCCCTCTATAAAAAATAGAATGAACAAAAGAAAGCAGAATAAAAAGAATCAAACATGTTGTGAAATAAAGTTTTGAAAGTTGCAAAAAGAAATAGGGTGTCCGGTATTCCATTCGAAGTTGAATAATGGGGTGAATTTTGAGCGAGATTAAAATTCTGAAGAAAAGTGATGTTCAGACCACATTTCATGATGGTAGAATCCACTGAGCCTAAATGACCATACCTTTACACTCAGCCTCATTACAAGCCTTGAAAAGACCTTCTTGATCTTTAGTGAGTTGAAACGAATGTTAATTGGAAAATAAGTGCAAACCTATAGGTGAAGCCATGCATGTGTTCATCTTTGTGAGTCTGACAGTCGTATATATATGATTCAAAAAATAAATATTGTTGAGAAATTGCGTGTGAGTATGGAATATCTTTGTTGTGAGGGCATTTGAGTACTTTTGTTGAGCTTGAACTTACATTTGAAGGGAATATTGTGAGCTTGAGCATATTTGATAATGGTGAAGTCACAGCTTGAATCTTTGAGTGCACAATTAATCATTTCATGAGTAATTGATTCTTGTTGTGTGCATTCATGTTGAGTCTTTTGTAGAACTGTTTGAGACATCCTCTTTGAACTGCGGAACTTGAGTTTTACTTGAGGACAAGCAAAAGTTTAAGTTGGTGGTGTTAATGAGTTTGAGATTTGGACTCATTTAGGGCTTTGTTTTTATAGATTTAGTGTCTTCAAAGGATTAATTTGTGCCTTAAACTGATGAAAAAAACTCTTGATTTGTAGGTACATAGATTGAGGAACAAAGTAAGGACACTAACATGCAAAAAGGAACAAAACAAATTGAAGAATTGAAGAAAGGAAAGTCTGGTGATCGCCAAGAGCATGTGGTGAATCACCAAAAAATCAGTTCTACCGCCTAAATTTTCAATGTGCCAGCCCTGAGGGAAGAAACCGAATCGGCGATAAGAAGG
The DNA here is from genome assembly GCA_036553675.1 of Solanum okadae. NCBI lineage: Eukaryota > Viridiplantae > Streptophyta > Magnoliopsida > Solanales > Solanaceae > Solanum > Solanum okadae. Next base: position 15,554,231 of record CM071687.1, on the reverse strand, counting down.
AGTAGTCGACGAATCACCAAGTAGTTCTGCGATGCAGTGATAGATAGCCTAAAGTTACAGAACCCAAGGATGCTGAATGCCAAGGCGAAAAGGCGATGAAAGGATCAAAGGGCGGCTCGTCGACTGGTTCGGCAAGCCCGACTTACTTCGCCAAATGGGCTTTCGTAGCTCATTTTCGGCGACTATAAATGCATTTTGAACATTTAGTTTAGGTTCCTTTTTGACATCTAAGATATTATTATTGAGGTTTGGACATCTTGATACATATTCTCTCTACAGTTTACCTTAGCTTTGAAAGATTGAAGAAATTCACTTCTGAGAAATTGGGAGTGGGTTTTGAGATTCATCAAATTGGAGCATTGTAAAGATGAAATTACTCTTACCCAATTGATGGATAATTTATTTGGTAACTATTTTTACCTTTTTATAATGTCAAGCTAAAATCCCAAATTCTTGGGGTGTGATCATTTGATTATGGGCTGATTTAGCTTATGTGTATTTCTAATTGTCAGGTTAAATGCTATTTAAAAGTGAGTTCAATCATTAATTGTGGTTTAATTTAAGAATTGTAGTTGCAAATGCAGTTCTTTTGTTGTGTTCTTAGCTTGCTCGAGAGACAAGTTTTAGAAATAAGGTTTTTCATTGATGGGTTGTGGGTATTGGATTGATCAGGGTTTAGCTCGAGAGAGTTAATCAATTAATGTGTGGGCTGCTCTTTATTTGCATGTTTGTTACCTCCCTTATAGCCTAGCCTACTCACTAATATCTAGCTATTTACTAATAGTTGCAATTACATAGTCTATATTTGCCTATAATCGATCACATCCCATGAACCCGTCTCCTTATTGTTAATTCGTAGTATTTGTGATTGTTTGTAGTTCATAACTAAAACCAACCCCCCCCCATTTGACATTCGTGTCACCCCTTAATTTTAATGATGTCTTTATTCGATAATTTTTATTCCTATGACTAATTTGACCGCATTGATACTTCCCAATCGAATTTGAAACACATACTACTCCCTATGGGATTCGACCCCAACTCATTTAGTTGGGTTTTATACTGATTTACGATCGTTGAACACCTAGAATTGGATAGGTGTGCTTGAAATGTTAAAAATCAGTACGAATCACGATGGTCTAGGTCTTGAAAAAGTTGGTATCAAAGCCCTAGGTTCGTTGATCTACCAAAATGAGTCTGGTAGAGTTCTGCGAAATGATACAATATTCCTCTCTTAGACGCAGTGAGGAGAATGCTGGACTAGAGGGGGATGCACAAATAGTGGCTAAAGGTATTCCTCTCTTAGACCCACTGTTAGCTCAGCATATCATGACTTTTCTGAAGGGATTGGTTGGCCCTAGAGTCCTTCCCACAATGCCAGCGGCTCAACCTCTAGTCAACACCCCATAGTTGTTACTATTCTCAAGGTGGGTGGAGTTGTAGGCGTTGATGCCTTTTTCGGTCCCCTATTGGTTCTTGTAATTACTAGTAATGAGCATGAGATGCTGAGTAAGTTTTTGAAGCTAAAGCTACCTATGTTCCATGGTTTTGAGAGTGAGGAAGCCTCAGAGTTTATTTTGGGTTGCTATGAGAGGCTTCACTAGTTAGGTATTGTACACCAACATGGGGTAGAGTTCGGCACCTTTCAGCTTCAGGGTGAGGCTAAGCAATGGTATAGGGCATTTGTGGAAGGCAGATCGTCAGTTTTACCCCAACTCACTTGGACGCAGTTTCATGCTCTGTTTTTGTAAAAGTATGTGCCCCAGACTTTGAGATATCATAAGAAGGATGAGTTCATGGATTTGGAGCAGGGTGGTATGATAGTAGCTACTTATGAAGCTAATTTCCATGACTTGTCTAGATATGCAACACAATTGGTAACTACAGTGGAGGAGAGTATTCATTTATTTGTCAAAGGATTGAACCCTCAATTACAGGTATTGTCTGTTCACATGACCTTTGTAGGAAAAAGTTTTAATAAGTTGGCAGACTTTGTGAAAAAAGTGGAAGGAGTTTGACGTGATGGGCAGGCCAAGGCTTTAGCTAAAAAGTCCAAGAGCACAAGTAACTTCCATAGTTCCTACTCTAGAGGTTTAGGTAGGTTGAAACTTGCAGCCCGGCCAATTCCGTCAGCCTTGCCTGCTTCTATAGGTGGTTACTCGGGAACTCCACAACAGAATTTTAACAAGGATAGCCAGGGAGCCATACCTTCGGAGGGCAGCTGCCCGTCCTTTGATGACATTTTTGACAATTGCGGAGAACCTCGGCATATGAGGAGAGATTATACCCATCCGTGCATGTTTGACCCTGCTCAGCAACAGACAAGAGCAGCGGTACCCGTAAGAAACGGTAATAATGGCAGAGGACATCCACAAGGTGGGCAGGGTGGGAGTCAGTGAGGCCATAAAGGCCGGGGAAATGGTAATGCAGGTAGAGGAGCACTGCAGCCAGGCAAGGAGGTTGTTCGTCAAGATGCCAAATCTCAGTGTTATCCTCTTTAGGGAAAGACCGAGATGGAAACATCTAATGCAGTGATTACATGTATTATTATTGTCTATGAACGGATAGCTACTATTTTGTTTGATTCAGGTTCTACTTTTTCATATGTGTTTGTTCAGTTTTGCCTTGGGATTTAATATGGTTTGTGATGTACTTGATGCCCCTATCCATGTTTCTACCCCAATTGGATAGTCTGTCATAATCACCCATGTATACCGTGCTTGTCTTCTACTGTTTATGGGTTTTCAGACTTGAGCTGATTTGGTTATTTTGGAAATGACTGACTTTCATATAATCCTAGGCATGACCTGGTTGTCCCCCTATTATGATGTGCTTAATTGTAATGCTAAGCTTCTGACTCTAGAGATCCTGGCAGGGAAAAGTTAGAGTAGAAAGGGTTGTACAAGCATAAGTCAACTAAGGTCATATCTTACCTTCGGGCTAGGTAACTTGTGGGAAAGGGGTGTTTTGGCATATTTGGCTCATATTCGGGATGTTGAGGTCGAGACTCCCTCTATTGAGTCTATTCCTGTAATGTCTGAATTTAGAGAAGTGTTTCCTACCAATTTCCCTCGTATGCCTCCAGATAGAGATATAGATTTTTGCATTGACTTGGAACATGGTACTCGCCCCATCTCCACTCCTCCTTATCGCATGCCTCCGGCGGAGTTGAGAGAGATTAAAGCTCAAATTCAATAGCTTCTTGATAAATGTTTCATCGGTACTAGTGCTTCCCCGTGGGGTGCACCGGTATTGTTTATTACGAAAAAAGATGGTAATATGAGAATACGCATAGACTATCGATAGTTGAATAGGGTCACCATTCGAAATAAGTGTCCATTGCCTCAAATAGATCACAATCCAAAATAAGTGCATCAGTTCCTCTAAAATTGATCTAAGGTCTGGTTATCATTAGTTAAAGATTAGGTCTGAGAATGTACCAAAAACAGCATTCAGGACCCGCTATGGGCACTATGAGTTTCTAGTGATGTCGTTTGGGTTGACAAATGCGCCTGCAACTTTCATGAGTTTGATGAATGGTGTGTTCAAACCCTTCTTGGAGTCCTTTGTTATCGTCTTTAATGACGACATTTTGGTGTATTCGAAGAGTAAGGAAGAGTATGTTTGTAACACCCCTAAATTCTTAAACAAATAGTCGCATTTCGTTACATCATCTCGTAATTACTAAAATATGTTTTATTTTCATTTTTGGAACTTGAAATGTTATGATTTGCAAACTTGCTTAGTATAAATTGTTATCGTAAATTAAGGTATTGTATGGGGTTATTTGAGTAATTATCTAATTAAACTTACTTATACATTGGAAGTGTGGGTATAAAGTACATAAATATAGTTAAATATGTATGCTTTTTGGGCAGCCATCTATTTGTTTGGGCAGCCCCTTTTGGTGACATATGCCCATGTGACAAGGATAACTTTTGTAGCTATATATCTTTACACTTCCTTTGATTGAATTCGTTTTCCCTCAAGTCTAAGAACATTATAACATTAGCTAAACAGTTGTTCTTCAAAATCAAGAGAAAAACTAAGTCCTTTTGGCTGGAATCCGACATACACAAACTTCCTTTTGGTAAGTGACGAAATCTGCTTTTGAGCTAGGTAGTGTTTGGTATTTTATGCATATCTCATTCAAAAAACATAGTTTACAGTTAATAAATATATTTTGGAAAGCTAATTCACATATCTACAACTCTTGTGTTTATGTAAAATTATAATTTAATTGTTATGGATACGAAATAAGGGACGTAACATATGGCAAGTTCTGTCCAAATTCTGGAATTAGAAATTATGTACATTCAACTGTTAGTGTTTTGATTATATCTTTTGGTACAAAGCGTATTTTGCGGTGATTCTTGATTATTTCCAAATTTAAGAGATGTACCTACATCTTTTATGAAGTATATAAATTCCATTTTGGCCGTTTTCTATTTAAAATCTAAGTTTCCACATGTAGAGCATTTATTGGGCAGAATATCTGTTTTGGGAGTATAGTCATTTTTGTACAGGCTAGGCTTACTTGTGATGATAACTCTGTGTTACGCCATTATTATTGAGCTACTAGAAATTAAATTAGTTATTGAATTCATTTTTTAAGGTTGTATATCCTCGTGTACGAGTTGAAGACATTGATACGTTGGTTGGTCTACGATTTGAACTCGTGAAGTTGTGTTGGACTGTTTTTGTGCTAAAGAACTGAGGTTTGTGTATAAACTTATACTTTTACTCTTTTTACCTTCTGGTATATCTGAAAGTTTACTATGGTACCTTGGCTACCTCTTGTCACTTTACATTTTCGTGTTGGTATCCTTTAAGACGTTAAAGACGCTTGTGTAACTTACCCACTTGAACGGATTGTTTGATCACTTGGCACTCTTGTTGGGACCTTGTCCTTCTTGTGGCTGTGACTTTGTCTCTCTTGGCATGCCTCTTGATTCGGATAATTTACCATCTTGACTCCGGATTTTTAGTCCGTCTTAAGAATGGAAGTTGTCCATTTTAAGTACTAACTAGAAAGTCATTATTAATATGGTTCGTGGTTCTCTTGATTATTGGGTTTGACCCTTCTTGATACATGCTTGTGCTTGGTGTGACAACATGATGTATATATTGGGCAACCCTTGTTGTTAAATCTCTTGGAAAACTATGCTATGAGCGTTCTTGAAATTTGGATCTTTAAATAACGAACTTGATACTCTTTATATATTGTTTACTTGATTTATTTATTATGTTCAATTATGCTGCCCTTTACTAGAGAATGATAACTTGGCGAATTTGAGGGCTCCGAACCTATAGTTTTTCCATCACTAAGCTATATGCTTAGCGATAGTTGTTTCTATTGTAGGGATTGTTCGAGAGGATGCTTGAAGTTGGCCATTGAAGATGGAGATTTTCAAAGCTTTAAGAAAGATCACATTTGCAAATAGGCATATATAATTTGTATAAATCTTGGGACTTTTACATGATCTATGTTTTGTATATTTACATGTGAATTTGAGGGCTGATTTGGTCATGTCACCATGGGTTGTAATTTACTATTTGTTTCGAATGTTTGTGTAAAGCATGAGCAGGCTGATTTCGGTACTCAGAAGCTTGTAATATTCTTGTTACTTCATCCTTGAGTGTGAGGATAATATATATACATGAAAAGCTCGTCGGTTATTTGCTTAAATTACTTTTCGGAGGTCATTGTGAATCTAATCCCTCTAATAGATTATAATCAGTATGCCCTCGTTAATCACTTTTGAATGTCGTAAGTATAAGTTAGGTCTCTTTAAAAAGGGTCGGTACAAGTGTTGGTATCAGAGCCTAGGTTTGTGGTTCTAGGAATTTTGATTTGAATTTCTTGTACACTTGTTGACTTTCGATAAATGTTCTATTTGTATTATTTGATCAATTACATGGTTTATAATGTTTTTTATCGCATGTAAAGTGCATATGCATCAAGTAAATATCCCTAATGCAATGTGATCTTTCCTTTTGAAGGAATTAAGTCATGGACACTTCTTCTGACCGACCTATGGAAGCTGCTCGTGAATGTTTGGGTGCCTCTGTTTCCCACCCTCATGCACTGGAAGGGACTGGAGAACATATCTCGAATTAGTATGTTCCCCAAACCTCTGAAGTGGGAAACCATCATGTTTTAAGAGTTGGTCCACATCTTCACAGGAGTCATGGTACTCAAACCATGAATCCTCATTTTCAACAAATGGTTGAATTATTCCACCACATGGCTGAATCGATGCAAGATCCTGACGGGATTAACTTTGAGAAAATGAGGAAAATGGGTGGAGTGGAGTTTGAAGGCACTGTTGATCCCACTGATGTTGAACAATGGCTAGATCGCATGAAGAGGGTATTTGAGCAGTTAGAGTGTTCAAATGTTGCAAATTTTAAGTATGCTATTTCACTATTCCAAAAGGATGCTTACGATTGGTGGGTAAGTGTTTTGAATGCCAACGTAAAACCTCTTGTTCTTACTTGGGATAATTTTCTTAAGGAATTTCGTATGAAGTATGTCTCACTTGCTTATTGTGATGCATAGAAAAAGTAGTTTTTGAATCTAAGGCAACGAGGTATGCCTATTGTTGAATACGAATATAAGTTTCTAAGGCTCTCTCGTTGTGCTGGTTAAAGAGGAAAAAGACAAGTGCTGGAAGTTTGAAGATGGTTTAAATGATTCCATTAGGAAGAATGTGGCGATCCTGCAACATGAGAAATTCTGTAAGTTAGTGTCTGCTGCTCTTACTTGGGAATGACTTGATAAAGAAGAAGCTAGAAGAAATGAAAACAGATTCCGAAAGCCTAGACCAGATTTTGGGGGTCCATCCAAAAGGGGAAGGTTTGATAATTCTAGGGCTGGTAGTGATAACAGACCACCTCAACAAAGGCAAAACAAATCAGAATTTTCTACAACTAGCACTCCAAATTATGGCCAAGGCAAGCCTCGCATTCCCACTTGTCCACAATATGGAAAGAATCATTATGGTACTTGTAGGAGAGCTTCTGGTGCATGTTTCAATTGTGGGAGCTTTGATCATAAAGTGAAGGATTGTCCTAATCCTAATAATGCTCCACCGTTGAGAACTGAAGGCTTAGTTCATAAGCCTTCTATCAATCCTCCTCAAACTAATAGAGGTGCAAGACCTAAAAACACTCAGGCAGTAGGTACAAGTGGAGCTAATCAAGCTAGTGGGCAAAGGGCTATTGCACGCGCTTATGCTATGAGGCAGAGGGATGATCAAGTTGGACAAGAGTGGTTGTCCGTAAATTTCACTTATGTGGCTTATGTGTGTTTACATTATTCGATCCTGGTTCTAGACATTCATATATTTGTTCATCACTTGCTCTTCTTGAAAATGTGAAATCTGTGAGACTTAATTACGATGTGCTGGTTGAAAGTCCTTTGGGTTATCAAGTTGTGTGTAATCAAGTTTACCAAGATTGTCCCTTCGTGATTCAAAACCTAGTCTTCCTTGCTGATTTTATTGAAATGCCCTTCAAGGATTTTGATGTTATTATCAAGATGGATTGACTTTATAAATATCATGCGGTGGTAGATTGTAGGTCTAAGCATGTGACTTTTAAAGATCCTACATTTTCACACATCATTGTACAAGGTGAAAGATCAGTGACATCTAGTTTTATTTCTGCGGCCTTGGCAAGAAAGTTGATGTGTCAAGGCTGTGGGGCATACCTTGCTCACATAGTTGATACACAGTTGAAGAGTCCTTGTATCAAGGACATACCTGCTGTATGTGATTTTCCAGAAGTGTTTCCAGAAAACCTTTCGGGATTGCCCCCGGAAAGAGAGGTTGAATTTCCAATCGAGGTTATTCCTGGATCTACTCCTAATTTGATCACCCCTTATAGAATCGCTCCAGCAGAGTTAAGAAAATTGAAAGCTCAATTGCAAGAATTACTTGAGAAAGGTTTTATTCGACCTAGTGTTTCTCCTTGGGGAGCCCTTGTTTTATTCATAAAGAAGAAATATGGCACTCTTAGGCTTTGTATTGACTATAGACAATTGAACAGAATAACAATCCAGAATAAATATCCACTACCAAGAATTGATGATTTGTTTGACCAACTTAAAGGTGCTAAAGTATTCTAAAAAATTGATTTAAGGTCTGTATATCACCAACTGCGCATTATAGGGAAAGATATTCCTAAAACTGCTTTCAGAACTCGATATGGTCATTAAGAATTTTTGGTGATTCCATTCGGATTGAAAAATGCTCTTGCGGTATTCATGGATCTAATGAATCGGGTATTCAGGCTTTATCTTGATCAGTTTGTGGTTGTCTTTATAGATGATATTTTAATATTTTCCAGAAGTAGTGAAGACCATGAAAAACACCTCCAAATTATTTTGAAAATTTTGAAGGAGAAAGAACTTTATGCTAAACTTTCCAAGTGTGAATTTTGGCTTGATGAAGTAGCTTTTCTGGGACATGTTGTATCAATTGAAGGTGTGAAGGTGGATCCTAGTAAAATACAAGCAGTTGTTGAAGAGAGACCTCTGTCACGACCCAAGCCTAGGGCCTAGACGTGGCATGGCGAATGAGGAACCCGAAGGAACCCCAAACAAGCCTCTCAAACTTGTCATCACACTTCATCGGTCGCGGAAGTACATTCAACATTAATTAACGGGAAATAGGGTCTAAGGGCAAACCATTTCAAAATGACATCATAGAACAAGAGTTGCTCATTTACAAAATACTTGTCCAACGCACACCTCTACATACATAGATAGGACGGGGGCCATGACATACTACCGGCTCCCCTCATAGTCAAAATACAATTGCAAGCTAAAGTCTCAAAACATAGGAGTAGGAAACATAACATAGCCCTCGAATCATTGAGGACTCACCAACAAACTCGGATAAGCACCGTACTAGCCACGTGGATGGAGAGAAGGATCAAGAGTAGCTCCGGTCCCTACATGGTGACATCATGTAGGCAAAATATGCGTTAGTACTTGGAATGTACTAAGTATGTGGGGTGCAACACAACAATAGACAAGGACACAATCGAAATACAAGAAATAGTTTCATAGGCATTATGAATAACAATATGAGGATGCATGATCAAAGTGAAGTCAAAACATGTTTAAGTAAATCTATACTAATAGTAGATATCATATGTGTATGCATGATCCAACAAATCTATAACCCCAACTTAGGATGGGGGATGCCGTTCACACCCGGACACCCTGATACGGTTGCTCTAAAATTTGGGTTAGACCCATTTCCCACTCAATTTGACCCCCTAAACAAGAATATGAAGTCGGATTTTCGGAAAACGAAACGGATTTTTTTTAGATATAGCTAAACAAGTTTCCGGTAACTTCCGAAGCACATTTTTAAGAACTTTTTGGGTCATTTCAACCTTCCAAAAGTCCGACTAAGGTAAGAAGTTTCTTGGGCTTAGCAGGATACTACAGAAGATCTGTGAAAGGCTTTTCCATTATCGCCTCTCCTTTGACTAAGCTCTTGCAGAAGGAAGTAAAGTTTATTTGGGATGACAAATGTCAAGAGAGCTTTGAAACTCTCAAATCCTTGTTGACTCAAGCGCCTATACTTACTCTACCAATTGAAGGGAAAGATTATGTAGTTTACATTGATCTTCTCACAATGGTCTCGGATGCGTTTTGATGCAAGAAGGGAAGGTAATTTCTTATGCCTCTCGGAAATTAAAACCGCATGAATTAAATTATCCTACTCATGATCTTGAACTTGTTGTTATAGTGTTTGCTTTAAAAATATGGCGACATTATTTATATGGAGAGAAATGTCGTATCTTCACTGATCACAAGAGCTTAAAGTACTTGGGTACTCAAAAGGAGCTAAACCTTCAACAACGTAGATGGCTTGAACTCATCAAGGATTATGACTGCACGATTGATTATCATCCAGGTAAAGCCAATGTGGTTGCAGATGCCTTAAGTTGGAAATCCTTCGCAATCATTTCTTTGAGTCCTTTACCCTTGCTTCTTGAGTTAAGAGCCATGAATGTTTGTTTTCAACTTTATTCAAATGGTTCAGCTATTGCTAATTTACAAGTAAAGCCAATATTACTTGAACAGGTGAAAGAAGCACAAATGTTAGATGAGAAACTTGTAAAATTGACCAAAGAAGTTCAAAGTGGGGAAAAACATGATTTTACATTTATGGAGGATGGTGTCTTATTTTATCAAAATAGGTTATGTGTCCCTAATGATGACAAATTGAGGAGAGAAATATTGAATGAAGCACATACTTCACCATATGCAATGCATCCTGGAGGTACAAAGATGTACCGGACTATCAACGAAAATTATTGGGGGAATGATATGAAGAGAGACATTGCGGAGTTCATCTCAAAATGTTTGGTTTGTCCACAAGTAAAGGCAGAACATCAACTCCTAGTGGGTTTACTACAACCCTTGTCGATGCCGGAATGGAAATGGGTGAGAATAACTAAGGACTTTATTCCTGGACTTCCTCGCACTCAGAGAAATCATGATACAATATGGGTGATTGTTGACATGCTAACCAAGAGTGCTTACTTCTTAGCAATCAGGATGGATTAGTCACTTGAGTGTTTAGCCGAGTTGTATATTAATGAGATTGTAAGACTACATGGGATCCCTGTGTCTATTCTATCATACCGAGACCCAAGGTTTATATCTAGATTTTGGGGTAGCTTGCAGGAAGCTTGGGTACTAAGTTGAGGTTTAGCACTTCGTTCGATCCTCAAATAGACGGCCAGTCGAAAAGAGTGATACAAATTTTGGAGGATATGCTTCGAGCTTGCATTATGGAGTTTGAGGGTAGTTGGGACATACACTTAGCTTTGATAGAATTTGCTTACTATAACAGTTACCAATCAAGTATTGGAATTCCTCCCTATGAAGCCTTACACGGAAGAAAATGCCGGACCCCTCTTTGTTGGAGTGAAGTTGGTGAAAGAAAAGCTTGTTGGTCCTGAAATTGTGCAACAAACAGAGGACAAGGTAAAAATTATCAAAGATCGTCTAAAAATTTCGTCAGATAGACAAAAGTCGTACGCTGATCTTAAAAGGCGTGACATTGAATATCAAGGTGGAGATAAAGTATTCTTAAAGGTTTCTCCATGGAAAAAGATTATGAGATTTAGCCAAAAAGGAAAACTTAGTCCCCGATTTATCGGACCTTATGAGATACTTGAAAGGGTTGGACCAGTTGCATATAAATTGGCTCTGCCACCTGAGTTAGACAAGATCCACAATGTCTTCCATGTTTTTATGCTTAGAACATATCGTTCTGATCTATCTCATGTTCTTCCAGTTGAATCTATTGAGGTTAATCCTTACTTGACGTATAATGAAGAACCTATTCTAATTCAAGCTCAAGAAGTAAACCAACTTAGGAACAAGAGAATCCCTTTAGTAAAGGTACTTTGAAGGAACCATTCTGGTAAAGAAGCTACCTGGCAAAGAGAAGAAGACATGAGAACGCAATATCCGCGCTTGTTTCGGGACTAGTTTAAGGTAAATTTTGAGATGAAATTTTTTTAAGGAGAAGAGAGTTGTAACACCCCTAAATGCTTAAACAAATAGTCGCATGTCGTTACATCATCTCGTAATTACTAGACTATGTTTAATTCTCATTTTTGGAACTTGAAATTTTGTGATTTGCAAACTTGCTTAGCATAAATTGTTATCGTAAATTAAATTATTGTATGGGGGTATTTGCGTAATTATCTAATTAAACTTACTTATACATTGGAAGTGTGGGTATAAAGTACATAAATATAGTTATATATGTATGCATTTTGGGCAGCCCCTTTTGGTGACATATGCCCATGTGACAAGGATAACTTTTGTATCTATATATCTTTACACCTCCTTTGATTGAATTCATTTTCCCTCAAGTACAAAAACATTATAACATTAGCTAAACAGTTGTTCTTCAAAATCAAGAGAAAAACTAAGTCCCTTTCGCTGTAATCCGACACACACACACACTTCCTTTTGGTAAGTGAAGAAATCTGCTTCTGAGCTAGGTAGTGTTTGGTATTTTATGCATATATCATTCAAAAGAACTTAGTTTACAGTGAATAAATATGTTTTGGAAAGCTAATTCATATACCTACAACTCTTGTGTTTATTTAAAATTCTAATTTAACTGTTATGGATACGAAATAAGGGACGCAACATATGACAAGTTCTGTCCAGATTCTGGAATTACAAATCCTGTACGTTCAACTGTTAGTGTTTTGATTATATCTTTTTATACAAAGCGTATTTTGCGGTGTTTCTTGATTATTTTCAAGCTTAAGAGATGTACCTACATCTTTTATGAAGGATATAAATTCCATTTTGGCCGTTTTCTCTTTCAAATCTAAGTTTCCACATGTAGAGCGTTTATTGGGCAGAATATCTGTTTTGGGAGTATAGTCGTTTTTGTACAGGCTAGGCTTACTTGTGATGATAACCCTGTGTTACGCCATTATTATTGAGCTACTAGAAATTAAATAAGTTATTGAATTCATTTTTTAAGGTTGTATATCCTCGTGTACGATTTGAAGACATTGATACGCTGGTTGGTCTACGATTTGAACTCGTGAAGTTGTGTTGGACTGTTTTTGTGCTAAAGAACTGAGGTTTGTGTATAAACTTATACTTTTACTCTTTTTACCTGCTGGTATATCTGAAAGTTTACTTTCGTACCTTGACTACCTCTTGTCACTTTGCATTGTTGTGTTGGTATCCTTTAAGACGTTAAAGACGCTTGTGTAGCTCGCCCACTTGTACGGATTGTTTGATCACTTGGAACTCTTGTTGGAAACTTGTCCTTCTTGTGGTTGTGACTTTGTCACTCTTGGCATGCCTCTTGTTTCGGATCATTTACCATGTTGACTCTGGATTTTTAGTCCATCTTAAGAATGGAAGTTGTCCATTTTAAGTACGAACTAGAAAGCCATTTTTAATATGGTTCTTGGTTCTCTTGATTATTGGGTTTTGACCCTTCTTGATACCCGTTTGTGCTTGGTGTGACAACATGATGTATATATTGGGCGACCCTTGTTGTTAAATCTCTTGGAAAACTGTGCTATGAGCATTCTTGACATTTGGATCTTTAAATATCGAACTTGATACTCTTTATATATTGTTTACTTGATTTATTTATTATGTTCAATTATGCTGCCCTTTACTTGAGAATGATAACTTGGCGAATTTGAGGGCTCCAAACCTATAGTTTTTACACCACTAAGCTATATGCTTAGCGATAGTTGTTTCTATCGTAGGGATTGTTCAAGAGGATGCTTGAAGTTGGCCATTGAAGATGGAGATTTTCAAAGCTTAAAGGAAGATCACATTTGCAAATAGGCATATAAATTTTGTATAAAGCTTGGGACTTGTACATGATCTATGTTTTGTATATTTACATGAGAATTTGAGGGCTGATTTGGTCGTGTCACCATGGGTTGTAATATAAGTATCGCTATACGTTTTTATCTTTTTGTGGTGTGTAAACCCAAGCCTTGTAATATACTAAATTTACTATTTGTTTCGAATGTTTGTGTGAAGCCTGAGCAGGTTGATTTCGGTACTCGGAAGCTTGTAATATTCTTGTTACTTCATCCTTGAGTGTGAGGATAATATACATGAAAAGTTCATCGGTTATTTGCTTAAATTACTTTTCGGAGGTCATTATGAATCTAATCCCTCTACTAGATTACAATCAGTATGCCCTCGTTAATTGCTTTTGAATGTCGAAAGTATAACTTAGGTCTCTTTAAAAAGGGTCTCTATAATGTTGACCATCTTCGTATTGTTTTGGGTGTCCTTGGGAGACATAAGTTGTATTCTAAATTTTCCAAGTGTGAGTTCTGGTTCACTGCAGTTGCCTTTTTTGGGGAATGTGGTTTCAAGGGAAGGGGTAAAGGTAGATCCCCAAAAGATCAAAGCAGTCAAGAATTGGATTTGGCCTAGATCGGTGATGGAAGTTAAAAGTTTTGTGGGGCTCGCCAGCTACTATCGTCGGTTTGTGGAAATTTTTGCCTCTATCACCACACATTTTACAAGGCTGACACAAAAGGAGGTACCTTTCGAATGGGCTGAAAAATGTGAGGAGAGCCTTAAAAATCTCAAGACACTTTTGACCACAGCACCTATTCTAGCACTGCCGGTGGAAGGTAAATATTTCATTGTTTATTGTGATGCTTCACATTCGGGTTTGGGTGTTTTGTTGATGCTTATGCATAGACGGCAGTTGAAGGTGCATGAGATGAACTACCCGACGCATGATTTGGAGTTGGCATTGGTAGTATTTGCCATTAAGATCTAGCGGCATTACCTTTATGGTGTTAAGTGTGAGGTGTTTACCGACCATCGTAGTGTACAACATGTATTCACTTTAAAGGACCTAAATCTGAGACAACGAAAGTGGATAGAGTTATTCAAGGATTGTGATGTTACCATCCAATATTATCTAGATTGGCTTATACAAATGTCTTATTTATTTTCAAATATCGCAAACGGTTAACACTTACAAAGCCATATTTGTCACGACCCGATTCCTCGAGCCGTGATGGCACCTACTATATCCCACCAGTAGGTAAGCCAACCCGGAACCTAGAACAGTTAGTAGTGGTTAAAGGGCAGAAACGAAGTGGCAGAAAGAATAACAACAAAAAGGAATAAGGCAAGCCAAAAGAATACATACATAAGAACTTAATCCCTCCCAGAACCTGGAAGTCAAAAGTACAGAGACATACTAAGAGTACAGGTCCTAAAAGTGGACCAATATACAAAAATATACCCAACTACAAAGGACCTATCTCAAGTAAAAAACACGAGCCACAAAATATATGTACAAAAGGAGATGGCAATGATGAGGATGTTGTGCTCACCCTCACCTCTAAATGCTGGCTGCTACTGGCTCGAATGGCGGCGTTGATGACTAGTGCTCGGTCCTACATCACGAAAACAGATGCAAAGTGTAGCATAAGTACCAGTGAGAAGGTACCCAGTAGGAATCATATGACGATTGAGTACGAAAGGTAAAGGCAATAGGAAATGCTAGAATAAATGTTACGACTTAGAAAACTAGTAGGTGAAATTAGAGCCTAACGAGTGTATTGATTGATTTTGATGTGGGTTTTATGTTGTAAAATGAGTTACCGAGTTTAGGTTGAGGGTTTTAGGGATTAAACATCAAAGTACGACTCCCCAAGGACCAACCAAGGGTCCTTGAGGAGGACCCTAAAGCCTAACCCCAAGGCTGCCCCAATTAACAAAAAGTTGCCAAAATCCAAGGACCTACGGATGGGACCTACGCCCCATAGGTCAATCCACACCTTGTGTGGGAGGTCCATAGGTCAAGCGACCCAAATGGTGAGTTGCTGAACCAAACCACGGACCTGCAGGATGGGGCGTGAGCCCACCCACGGTCCGTGGGTCAAGGGGCGTAGGTCACCCCTAAAAGTCTGCCTAGGTTCAGCGAAGTGAGGGACTAAGTGGTAAATTCCTAGGGTGGTTAGATTAGTTAGGGGTCATTTATTTTGAATATTTAATGTTATTTAATGCTTTTTAAACTATTAAACACCCTTTTACAATTCAGTATTCCTAAAAATTAAAAATTAGAAACCACCTCCTCTCCAAAATAATTCTCTCTCTAGAAACCACCATTGGAGAAGAAGAAGTCAAGGTTTGGAGCTCAAGAGTTCATCTTTTCTCTTCAATTTCGTGAGGAAGACTCCATTAAGGTATGGTAGTTTTCATCTATGGGTAGTTTTCACCCATAGAGTCCCTTCAAAACATGATTTCAAAGCTTCCAAAATCCCCCAAAAGTTAGGGTTTCAATCTAAGTCATGGTTTCAACTTCAAAATGATTTCAATGATTTTTTTTTATGATGAATTATGATTTAATTGATGAATTAATGTTGATTTATGATGAAAATTCCCCAAGAACCCATGATTCCCCCAAAATACTAAATTGTGAATTTATGATTTGGGTTGAATGATTATGGAAGCATGTTAAATTGATTATGTCTATATTGATTCAGTTATTGAATCATGATATTCCCCTTATCTAATGTAGGATTCTAGATGTTTGGGTTGAGATTGATTCATAGCCTTGGAGGGCAAATTTATGAAGGTTGATGTATAATCATGATGCTATGTAAATACTTTGTGATTTCAATGAAAGTAATATTATCATGTCTACAATGCAATTGTGTTATTATTGAAAGGTTATTCTCGATTATACACTTATGAATAATGATGATAGAATGTAAAAGTTTTCTTTAATGTAATGTTACATCTTGAATTGGTAGGCTTAGGGCATCTTCTTCTTGTTTAAATGAAAGTAATGTTGATTGATATACCTTGGATTGGTAGGATTAGGCATCCTCTTCTTGTGTTACTAAGGTATCTTGACTTAATGAACATTGAATCGGTAGACCTAATGTTGGTAGCCCTTTCATGTAATGAATAGTGAACCTTGAATCGGTAGACCTAATGGTGGTAGGCCTTTTAGAAATTATTAATGAGTATCCTAAGTCTATGTATTGAACCGGTAGACCTAATGGTGGTAGCCCTTTAATGTGTGTAATGATGAACCTTCAATTGGTAGACCTAATGGTGGTTGCCCTTTCTTGAGGATTCAATGAACTATCCTTATAATGTACCTTGAATCGGTAGACCTAATGGTGGTGGCCTTTTCATGTGTAAATGTAATTTGAGTCAGTAGACCTAATGGTGGTAGCCCTCCCAAGTATAATAATAATGTTAATGAGAATGAACTACTCTATGGGAATGAAGGCTAAGTACCGAGTGGATATGGCAAGATGGAAGCTCTCCCTAAGTTAGGTCGGGTTTCAATGAACATCTTTCTTATCCCATAATTATGTGCCCTCATAGGTTATTAACTAGTGGATCCACCTAAACTAAAATGTTACCGGTCCTACCTTAGGAAAGTAGACCAACTCTTTACGGTGTGGGATAGACACCAAATTCCATGTCAAGCTCACATGGTCTTTGTCAGTTAATGCTTATTCCCATCATACGAGATATGTGCTATGGTTATTCAAGAGGTTATATGTAGTGTGGGTGGTAGTATGGGATGTCATTCATGCATTGCACGAGTAGGCTTTCAGAGGGCTATGGTGTGATTCTCCAATGTCTTAATGTCTAATGAAATGATGTGCTCTTAATGAAGCGAATGAAAATGTTGACTTAAATGCTTAAAGAAATGATGAATACTTTACTTTGAAATGTTATTATGAGTTACTTTCCTTGTCATGACTTACTAAATGTGAACGTTCCTTATGCATGAGTATTGACTAAAGATGAGTATGAATAATGGTAAGTTCATCTATGGTGGCCTCAAAGTGGTACTTAGTAGGAATAGTAGATGCGATGCTATTCTTACATTGCACAAGTATAGCTTAGGGTTACTTAAGGTGAAGGTACTAATGTGTTTAATGGCTTACATGTTGATTATGTTTGTATCTTATGCCTCTTATACTAAAGTTCATGATGTTTCTCAAAATTGGCATATAGCATGGTTTTCAACCAAAAATGTCTTTTTTAAGCATGGTTTTTGCATGGCTATCATACTTAGTACATTTTTGTGCGCTAGCCCATATTTCTTCTACCTTTCTACAAAGTGTACATTCCGGCATTTGAGTTGACTCATTCTAGTTCAAAAAGGTTTGGATTGATTATCTCCAAAGCTTGTGGTATGTCCTCATGAATCCGAGGACAAGTGCTTTATTGTTGTTCCATTTCTTTCAATGTACTATACTCTTTTTAGACTTTCTATTGTAAGGGTCGTGACCCTACTTTTGATTCATGATGTATTAGATGGCCATGTGAGACAAGTAGACTTTCGCTATTTTAAATAAAGTTTTTCGATTGTATGGATTAAAACTTTTTTAAATTCCGCACTTGTTCTATTATCTTATGTGATGACATGCTATGAGGCTTGTATGAGGCTTTTCAGAGACTTGTACGTCGTGTCACGTCCAGGGTGTAAGCTCGGGTCGTGACAATAAAACACAAACAGAGGACACGAAAAAGAAAAGTAAACGTATGCACACGACTGTAAGGCAAACAAACCTAAGCTGACTACTCCAACTAGGCCCCGAGAAGCCCAGAAGGTACACTCGTGCGCAAATTAAAGTTAAAGCCCGAACGATCCCCCATAAGCCTGACAAGTACACAAAAAAGCTAAACTAAGACCATAAGAGATTTGTAATCCCGAAGCATTACAGAAATGTTTGTATTCCTGAGCTATGAAAGAAAGGAAATACAGAGCTTGGACCTTGAAACGCGATTAAGTCTGCCTATAGTAGATACGCCAATAGAGCCGAACTCAACAAGGGATAGGACGGAGCCCTAACCTCGAACCATGGATGGCGACTACCTATAGATAAAGTGATATAACCCAAAGGGGTCAGCTGGACTATGTATTTCTACTCTATTATAGGAGGGTAAATAAGTAGCAGCAGGAAGAACAGAGCCCAGACCTCGAATTGCCGGTGAAACCTCATGTTTAGTTACCAAGAAAGCGTAACGCATCAAAATAAGCCATTCAAGGATTCCCGCATCTAAAAGTCATGGGAAACTCTTCGTGGTTCTAAATCCTCTAACCATCTCACGGTGATAAGAGAATCGAACTAAAGCCGTATGTATCACTGAACAAGCTCGGAGGGAGGCCGGAAATAGAGAAAGTTAGGATCATACGGGAATTATGGATGTTAAGGCCCCACTGCAGAGTCACTGCCTAGAGAAGGGCTCATCTCTATCAGACCCAAGTCAGCTATATAAGTCTACCAGGGCCTACGCCGCTCAAAGTCACACCGAGGCGGAAACAATATAATCTATCGGCTCTGAATAATCTTGAGTGTATGGCATCACTAGTCTAAGTCTAGACTAAGGCCAAACATGATCCAATATAACTCATAAGGCAAAACTAGCCCAAACAAGGAAGCAAGGATGATCAACTATAACAATTAAAGTACCCGCTGAACCCGGAGACAACCTAAATATGAATTTTATCGAACATAGCATGCTAATCTAGTTCCTTACACCAATATTCATGAAAATCCACATACGCTCACACATTCAGACTAAATATAAACGAAAATGGAAGTAATAGCCTACTTGTAAGCCGAACACACGCGATCCAAACTACTCGCCGGAGCTTTTCCCTTCCGGACGACCTCGGATCCTTGCCACGAAGTCAATAGAAGAATCACATTATCACTACGGTCGATTAGACACTAAATTTGCATGAAATTGAGGTGGACAAATTTCGGGGTCAAAAATGGGAAAAGTGGGACCCGTGCTGGAAATTTCGGAATTAACCCCAAAAATATGTTCTAAATAGCTCCCTGAACTTGTTTTCCTAATGGAACACAATTAGAGGCTCGAAACAGTTCCAACATAAACATGCAACGAAAAACCCAAAATTATGCTAAAAATAAACAACAATGACAGCTGCTATTTACAAGAAATTACCAAAAACGAGGACCCAACTGCTGAAACCAACCAGACCATGATTATCCTCACAAAAATCCCCCACAATCTAGGCTCTAGAATAACCAAATTTGGATTTAAAAAATGGCCAAGAAATCATTTTCCAAAATTTCACAAAATATTGAGCTCGAAAATTAGCTATGGCAGCTGCTAAAACATAATTCTTACCTTCAACGAAAATTCAAATACGAATTCCAACCGGGACAACACGTTCTGCTTAAAAAACCACTCAATATAGCCTCAAGAATCACCGAAATTGGACATAAAATGGCTGAGATATCAAGTCTCAAAAATTCTCAAAATATAGCTCACAAAAAGGTTCGTGGCAACAGGTATTTCATGAAATTTACCTAAAATGCAGACCCCAAATCAGTTTCCCAGCTCACCAAAGTGTTCCTTGCAAAAAATCCCACAAGATGGACCTTTGAATCACTAAAATCGGACTTGAAATGAGAGAGTTATGACGGTTTAAAATTGAGAAACAAGGCTTAAATGGCCTGCACCAGCTATATGTATCAGCTGAAAAGCTGTTTTTTTTATGCCAACTTTAAAATTCTCCGATAGGGAGATCAGGATTTGTTCGGAACCCAATAAAAAAAATATATGTGCTACCCTACTAAATTCGACATTCAAGACTCAACAGTGCAGTCAGATACCATCTCGATTAAAAAGTGGGTCCCATTCCCAAAGGCCATTTTTAACCAAAATCCATCGAGGGGCTAGGAATTAGTCCGGAGGCTTCGGAAGTCAAACGAAAGGTCGTTCTAAACCAAACTCAACATTCCGGGGCTAACCCCTTTTGGAATTTTCATTCAGACACATTTTCCAAGAATGTTGACCAAAGTCAACCATTGGCAAGTTTTCAAGGCTAAAACGCTAAAAATGATTTCAACTCGCACCAAAAGCCTCAGAAACTCGAGTCAAACACACTCCAAGTCTAATTTCGCCATTCCAGAGTTGATGGAATTGTCAGAATTTCGTTTTGAGGCCGTTTTCCTGATGAATTGACTAAAAGTCACTTTTAAAGCTTCTAGGCCTCTAAAACACGGAAAGCTACACAAAATCCAAACGAACAACCAGGACCGAACTGTCAAGGCCTGCAAGTCATAAATGAATTGGGGTCGCTGTAGGGAAAGCTTTAACCGATGAAAAGAAAGTGGGTCCACAAAAATTACCTGGAGGGTCATTACAACATCCACTACTAAAAGAACTTTCATTAGTGAAAGTAAGGATACAGATATACTTGAGGGCTCAAACAAGCTAGGGAACTGCTCCTGCATCTCCTACTTGGCCTCCCAGGTAGCATCCTCGACTTGACGGTGTCGCCACTGGACCATAACTACAAGAATGGACCGGGAACAGATCTGACGAACATCTCTGCTAATATAGCTACCGGCTCCTCAACAAAGATCAGGTTGTCATCCAACTCAACTAAATCATACAATAGCACAGGAGACTCATTTGGAATATACTAGTGTAGCATCAATACATGAAAACTGGGTGTATAGATGAAAATGCAGGAGGTAGGGCTAACTCATAGGCAACATCACCAACCCTCCTTAGCATTTCAAAAGGCCCAATATATCTGGGCGTAAGCTTGCCCCGCCTACCAGACCTCATCACGCCCTTCAAGGGCGACACCCACAAGAACACCTAGTCACCACTACCAAAACAATAAAGACGACGCCTACGGTCAGCATAACTCTGATGCATGATCTGAGCTATGCTCAGTCTATCCTAGATCACCTGAACTCTCACCAAAGCCTCCTTGAGTAAATCTGTATTGTATGGCCTAGGCTCCGAGGACTCAAACCAACCAACTGGAGTGCGACAATGCCTACCATATAGGGCGTCAAACGGGGCCATATAAATGATCGAGTTGCAGTTGTTGTTGTATGTAAACTTTGCCAAGGGAAAATCTAATCCCACTAACCCCCCAAACTCCAACACACATGCCCGTAACATGTCCTCCAGGACCTGAATAGTGCACGCCGACTGGCTATGAGTCTGTGGGTGGAATGAAATGCGGAGATCAACTCGTGTGCCAAACTCTATCTAAAATGCTCTCCAAAAGTTGGAAGTAAATTGAGACCCTCGATCTGATATGATGGACACCGGCACACCATGAAGATGGACTATCTCCTAAATATAAATACGGTCCAACCGCTTTGCACTAAATGTATATCGAACTGGGAGGAAGTGAGAGGCCTTGGTCAATCGATCAACGATAACCCAAATACTATCAATGCCCCTGGGAGTCCGAGGCAATCCCATCACAAAGTCCATGGTTATACGCTCCCAATTACACTCAGGAGCGGGTAATCTCTGAAACTCCCCACTAGGCCTCTGATGCTCGGCCTTCACCTACTGGCAAATAAGGCAACGGGACACATACTCAGCAATATCTCTCCTCATGTCGTCCAACCAGTAGTGCTGCCTCAAGTCTCAATACATCTTTGTTGTGCCCCGATGAATAGAGTATCTGGAATCATGGGCCTCATGAAAAATCAACTGAATCAAGCCCCCAACTCTAGGAACACACAAACGGCTGAAAAACCGGAGAACCCCATCTGAGCCTATAGTAGCTTGGCCACCATCAGCCTGTAACACCTGGTCTTTGAGGGCTGCCAGTGACTCATCATCGTATTGTCTGGCACGGATCCATTCAAATAGTGAAGACTGAGCCCCGATAAAGGCCAATACTCTCCTAGAGCCTGAAATATCTAATCTGATAATCCTGTTAGATAGAGACTGAATGTCTAAAGCCAGAGGACGCTCTATGGTAGGCAAGTAAGCCAAGCTACCCATACTCCCTACCTTCTGGCTCAAGGCGTCTACTACTACATTCCCCTTGCTCGGATGGTAGACAATAGAGAGGTCATAGTCTGCCATAAGCTCAATCTAGTGTTGCTGCCTAGAATTAAGATCCCTCTTACTCATAATGTACCGTAGGCTACGGCGGTCGATGTAAATCTCAGAGTGAACCCCATATAGGTAGTGCCTCTAAAGCTTGAGCGTGAATACTACCGCCGCCAACCCTAGATCATGAGTGGAATAGTTGCGCTCTTGTACACTCAACTGTCATGAGGCATAAATAATAACTCGGCCACGCTACATCAAAACACACCGTAGACTAACACTAAAAGCATCACAATAAACGGTAAAGCCCTCGCCCTCAACTAGAAAAGTCAGGATAGGAGCGGTAGTAAGAAAATCCTTGAGCGTCCGAAAGCTCAACTCACACTCCTTGGACCACACAAAACGAACACCCTGGCGAGTCAATCGATTCAAAGGTACAACAATAGTGGAGAAACCCTCAACAAAACGCCTGTAGTATCTAGCCATTCCAACGAAGCTCCAAACCTCAGTCACAGAAGTCGGCCTAGCCCTACTACAAATGGCCTCAATCTTCGTCGGATCCACTATAATAGCGTCTTTTGACACTACGTGCCCTAGAAATGTCACAAACTCCAACCAAAACTAGTACTTTGAGAACTTGGCATAAAGTTGTAAGTCTCTCAATGTCTGTAGCACAATCCTCAGATGTTGTGCATGCTCCTCTCTATTCTGCGAGTATACAATAATACCATTGATGACTATAACGAAGGAGTCTCGATAGGGACTGAATACTCGGGTCATCAAATCTATGAAGGCAGTAGGGGCATTAGTCAACCTAAAAGACATCACTAGGAACTCATAATGGCCATAACGAGTCCTAAATGCTCTCTTAGGGATATTCACAGCTCTAATCCTCAGCTGATGGTACCCAGACCTCAAGTCGATCTTAGAAAACACAACAATGGCCTGGAGTTGATCAAACAAGTCGTCAATGCGAGGCAGGCATTAACGGTTCTTCACTGTCACCTTGTTTAGCTGCCTGCAATCGATGCACATCCTCATAGACACGTCATTTTTCTTAACAAATAGAACAGGGGCACCTCAAGGGGATGCACTGGTCCAAATGAATCCCTGAAGATGAATATCGAGCTCCTTAAGCTCTGCGGGGGCCATTCGATAGGGTGGGAAAGAAATAGGCTTAGTGCCCGACTCCAAGTCTATAGCTAAGTCGGTTTCTCTCTCTAGGGGGTAGGCCAGGCAAGTCAGCAGGGAATATGTATGAAAGCTCACAAACCATCGGAACAGAGCCAACGGAGGGGGCCTTGCTAGATATATCACAAACATAAGAAAAATAGGCTAAGCACCCCCAAGCTACTAACCTCTAGGCTCGAACATAAGAGATAATCCCAATAGGTGTACGACAAAATAACCCCTGCCATACCACCGGGGGTATGCTAGGCATGGATAAAGTAACGGTCTTGCCATAACAATCCAAAACTGCTCGGTGAGGGGATAACCAGTCCATGCCTAAAATCATATTGAAATCCAACATATCAAGTAAATAAGATCAGCACGAGTGTCTCGCCCCTGAATAATCACCAAACAAGATCTAAAGGTCTGATCCACTACTAAAGAATAACTTACAGGTATCGAAATGCGTAATGGCACTGCTAAGGGCTCAGGACTCATACTCAATCGAGGAGTGCAATAAACAGACACATAAGAATAAAAGTGAAACAAATGCGATTCCATGAAACCAATTTTGATATACAATGCATGAAAATGATACGAAACAAGGAATCTTCCTAACGATATCATGTAGCCTCCCGAATATAAGTCACAGACGTCTTTGCACCGATCCGCAAGACTCTACTAGATGTTAGCTCTGTACAAGTGAGACTCGTGAACCTGAGGCTCTGATACCAACTTGTCACGACCCGATTCCTCGAGTCGTGATGGCACCTACTATATCTCACTAGTAGGTAAGCCAACTCGAAACCCAGAATAGCTAGTAGTTGGTAAAAGGGTAGAAACCAAGTGGCCAAAACAATAACAACAAACCGGAATGAGGCAAGCCAAAAGAATACATACATAAGAACTGAATCCCTCCCAGAATCTGGAAGTCACAAGTAGAAAGCCATACTAAGAATACAAGTCCCAAAAGTGGAACAACATACAAAAATATACGCAACTACAAAGGACATGTCTCTAGTACAAAAGACGAGCCACAAAATATATGTAAAGAAGGAGACGACAATGATTAGGATGATGTGCTCACCTGCGCCTACGAATGTTGGCTGCTACTGGCTAGAATGACGGCCCTAATGAGTAGTGCTCGGTCCTGCTTCACGAAAATAGATGCAGTGTGTAGTATGAGTACTAGTGAAAAGGTACCCAGTAGGCATCATAGGCTGACTAAGTAAGAAAGGTAAAAGCAATAGGAAATTCTAGAATAAAACACAAACAGAGGTCACGATCAAGAAAAGAAAAGGTATGCACACACACGAATGTAAGGTAAACAAACCTAAGGTACATACTCGAACTGGGCACTCATAAGCCTAGAAGGTACACTAATGCGCAAATTGAAGTAAAAATCTGAACGGACCCATATAAGGTTGACAAAAGCTAACTAAGACTAGATGAGATTGGTAATCCCGTAGCATTAAAGAAATATCATTACTCTTGAGCTATGAAAGAAGAGAAACACAAAGCCTGGACCTTGAACCACGATTGAGTTTACGTATAGTAGATACGTTGATAGAGTCGAACGCTGCAATGGATAGCTCAGCACCCGAACCTCGAACATCGGACATGGATTACCCGTAGATAAAGTGTAACCCAAGAGGGGGGGACTCTATATGTCGACTCCATTATAGGAGAGTAAATAAGTAGCAGCAGGAAGAACAGAGCTCGGACCTCGAACTGCGGGTGAAACCTATTGTTAAGTTACCACGGCAACGTAAAGCCTCCAGATAAGCCATCCAAGGATTCGCACATCTAAAATTCATGGGCAACTCTTCGTAACCATCTTCTATATCCTCTAACCATCTCACAATGACAAGAGAATTGAACTGAAGTTGTATGTATCACCGAACGAGCTCAATGGGCGGCCGGAAATGTAGAAAGATAAGATCATACGGGAATTATGGATGTATAGGCCCCACAACTGAGTTAGTGCCTAGCTAAGGGTCATTTCTATCATACCCAAGTTTGCTATATCAGTCTACCAGGACCTACGTCGTTCAAAGTCACATCGGGCGAAAATAATATAATCTATCAGCTAGAAACAATCGTGAGTCTATGGCATCAATAGTCTAAGTCTACACTAAGGCCAAACAATCTCCAATATAACTCATAAGTCAAAACCAGGCCACACAAGGAAGGAAGGATGATCAAATATAACAATTAAAGTACCCGGTGAACCCAAAGACAACGCAATTATGAATTTTATCAAACATAGAATGCTAATCTAGTTCCCCATCCTAATAGTCATGCAAATCCACATACACTCACACATTCAGAATCAATCTAAAAGAAAAGGGAAATTGTAGCCTACCTGTAGGCCAAACATGCGCACTTCAAACTACTCTGTTGGAGCTTTTCCCTTCCGAACGGCCTCGGATCACTGCCACGCTGTCAAAAATAGAATCACAACGTCGTTACGGTCGTTTAGACACTAAATTCACAAGAAACACAGGAGGACCAATTTTGGGGTCAAAATTGGGGAAAGTGGAACCCGCGCCGAAAATTCTGAAATTAACCCCAAATATAGGTTCTAAAAAGCTCCCCAAACTTGTGTTCAAAATTGGTATACAATTCAGGGCTCGGAAAGGTCTCAACACGAAGATGCAATGAAAAACCCAAAATTACGCCAAAAATGACCAACAATGGAAGCTGCTATTTACAAAAAATTACCAGAAACGAGGACCCAGTTGCTGAAGTCAACCACACCATGACGATCCTCACGAAAAACCCCACAATCTAGGCTCTTGAATCACCAAATTTGGACCTAAAATGGCAAGAAATCATCTTCCAAAATTTCCTAAAAAATTGACTCGTAAATTAGCTATGGTAGCAGCTAAAACATAATTCTTACCTTCAAGGAACATTCAAATAGGAAATCCAACCACGCCAACGAGTTCTCCTTGAAACATCACTCAAGATAGCCTCAAGAATCACCGAAATCAAGCTCAAAAAGGGTCGTGGAAGCAGGTATTTCACAAAATTTACCTCAAACGGAGATCCCAAATCAGTTAACAAGCTCACAAACGCATTCCTTGCGAAAAACCCCACAAGATGGACCTTCAAATCGCTAAAATCAGACTAGAAATGAGAGATTTATGAAGGTTTGAAGTTGAGAAATGAGTCTGAAATGGCCTGCACCACCTATATATATTAGCTGAAAAGCTATTTTTTTATGCCAACTATAAAATCTTCGACGGGTTGCTCGGGATTCGTTCGGAACCCAATAAAAATAAATAAGATATTCTACCATACTAAATTCGAAATTCTGGACTCAACGGTGCAGTCAAAATTTTCATCCGAGGTCATCTCGATAAAAAAACGGGTCCCACTCCTAAAGGCCATTTTTAACCAAAATCAACCGAGGCGCTCAGAATGAGTCCGAAGGCCTCGGGAGTCGAATGAAAAGTCATTCCAGACCATACTCGACATTCCGGGGATAATCGCGATGTCAAAATTTTCATTTTGACATATTTTCAAGAATGTTAACCTAAGTCAATCGCTAGCCAGTTTTCAAGGCTAAGACTCTAAAAATGGTTTAAACTCGCATCGAAAGCCTCGGGACTCGATTCTACCACATTTCTAGCCTAATTTGGACATTATGGAGCTGATGAAACTATTAGAATTACGTCCTGAGGCCGTTTTCCTGATGAATTGACTAAAAGTCACTTTTCAAGTTTCAAGGCCTCTAAAATACGGAAAGCTGCACAAAATCCAAATGAACGACGACCAGGCGACCGAATTATCAGTTCCACCAAGTCATTTCAAGTCATAAATGACTTGGGGTTGCTGTGGGAAAGCTTTAACCGACGAAAAGAAGGCGGGTACACATAAATGACCTGGAGGATCATTACAATATTCATACATTTTAATTCCACCTCTTTTGATCATACACATCAAACTACATATATCATAATAAAATCACTCTTCTTCCCCCAACAAATTGTAATTCAAGAACCTCGCTTAACTCGCCATAGTAATTCATATGGTTTTGGTCTTCACCGGTCTCACCTACTACAACCACTCAAAATTTTGAGTTTTCAAATATTGATCATACTTTTTCACATGAAACATATATTCATTAAATATATGGACTTTGAATCTTGTGAAACATGTCATAGGACCACGTGATAAAGATAGCAAATCAGTCATTCTCTTACTATTATCATGTTTGCATAATCTCGCAACCTAACAATATCAAATAGCTTTTTAAAAAACAATATTTACATTATTTATTTAAGAAAATTGATTAATTTATACTCACATTTTTTAACCAACTAATGAATTTTCTATTCCACTCCACATCTAAACTTTGTTGAGAGGTCTCACTATAAATTTGTGAAAATTATCTAATAAAGAATTGTAGTTTTACATGTTATTTTAAATTAAACATATGGCCATGTATAAGTAAATTATTAGATTAAATAAATACTTGCACGAGAAATGGTTAAATTTCATCACAGTTCTTCAAAATATAAAAATGGGTGTACTCCATATCGTTCGAATCAAGTTTGTCTAGTGTGCTACCCTTTAAATTTTCTTAGGTTCACAAAATTTTGTCAAACCACCCTCAGACTCAATTACACAACCATCATAATTTCTCTCCGAACAATTAAACTTTGTCTTTATTGTATTCAAACACCATGAAGATAAAGTCATACATTCAACCTCTAAATATCCCTCTACAATCAAACCTTCAAGGTGAGCCATATTAACAATAAAACACTTCAAAAAGTGTGGGTATCTCTCGATTGGATACATCCATTGATATTGAATTGGTCCGCCAATCCTAGCTTCATCACGTAAATGAATAGACAACTACACCATGACATCAAAAAATGCAGGAGCGAACACCTTTTCTAACTTGCACAATGTTTTTGGTATTTGACCTTCTATTTGTTCCAAGTCCTCTACGCTCAAATATTTTTCTCCAACCACTTCTGAAAAAATTAGACAACTCAATAAGTGGTTTAAACACGTATTTTCAATGCATACCACACATGGCAAGAGGGTGTAAATGTTGTAGAATTATATGACAATCATGACTTTTTAATCTTGAAAGTTTTTTATACTTAAGGTTGACTCATTGAGACATTCTTGAGGAAAATCCATCTGGGACCTTTAAATTCTTCAAAAATTTGAATGTTTTTTGCTTATCTTCAATACATCATGTGTTAGATGTTGTTGGCGACTCATATTTTTCTCCATTTTGTATTGTAGGAAATTCTTTTCGAATTATCATTTTTTGTAAATCCAACGAGTACTCAAGGTGTCTTTTGTTTCCCCTTTGACATCTAAGATTCTCCCCAAAATACTATCACATATATTTTTTTCAATGTGCATCACGTCAAGATCATGTCGCAACAATAAGGTCTTCTAACGAATCAAAGCTGACCTCCCTAATACTCAATCAGATGTGTATGAGAATTTAATTTGTAAGATGAAGAAGACATATATGTTCAACCAATGTAACATTATAATGACATCACCAAAACATCATAAAAAATTATGTCACCCATGACATTAACATGTATTGGCTGAAATTATTGTGGGTGATACTATAGCACAACAACAACACTTTTACTATACCAAATATGTCCACAATGACATGGGGAAAATTAGATAGAAAATATTTAGTCACATCAATCCCAACAACTTTACAATCGAAATTATTCTCATTGGTCTTCGACACATCAACCTTATATGACTAAACATATGTGATGCTTATCATGACCAACGACACTATCCTACGGTATGAGTGTCTACGATCGTCGATAATATAGTAACCCAACCAAGGGTTGGGGTCGTATCCCAAGGGAGCGGTTTTGAGAATTGATAGAAAAATAGAATTTACATTCTAACTAGTCGTAGCTAAAGACATTTGCGATAAAAGACATTGTAAATTAAAGGGGGCGACACAAAAGTGTCAAATATCAAAGGGGTTTTTGTAACAAGCACTGAAATAGCAAAATAAACAAGAAAATCAAGAATGGGAAAGGTTCTTGGGATGTAACCGCAATATAAATTGAGATAAATTGTTGGGTCCATGCTTTCGATAGGAAATTTGCAAAATAATAGTGACTAGGCTTAGCTTTAAATGGAAATAAGTTCCCTCTCGGGAAACTTACCCCATTTCAAATGAGTTCCTCTCGGACACCCATTTGCCGCATGAACACCAGCCTACGCCTTAACCCACTCACTCTCTCGAGCTGAGTGTTAGGATATGGGACTAGGGCTCACCCTCTCCAGCTGAACCTCATGTCGACCCACTCCTTAAGCCATCAGTCTAGTGGTATTGGTTTCGCGACCTCCCTCTCGGGCAAGCCGTAAACACATGGGTCGCTTTGTATTTGAAACTACAAACCATTTAGATTAAACCACAACCACTAGGTGAAATCACCGTTAAAATACATCTAACCTATCAGCTAGCAAGACCCAATAAGAATATCAACCCATATTTGCTAAATCACACCCCAAGAATGGGGGTTTTTAGCCACTCATCAAGAAATAAGAAATTATACCTAATATGATAATGGAATCAACTGGGTATAAGAAAATAAACCATAAATTAAGCAAAGGAAAATGAATAGAGAAGACCAACTTCTAACTTGGGGAAGAAGAACTCCTTTCTTCAAGTCTCCACAAAACCCTCTCCAAACTTAAGAGAAAAATATCAGCTAAAGTATGTTCTAAATGGAAAATAATAATAATAATTATTCCACACTAAAACTACAATTCTAACTAGTATTTATAGTATTCACAGATTGTGCTGCGGAGGATTTGTCGGCGACATTAGTCGAGATCGCCAATGAACTCGGTGATCCACCTTTTGGTTAGCTCATCGCCTTCAGTGTCTTGCCTTTAGCATCCTCACATTCTGGATCATTGGGCGGTACAATACTGCTTCGCAGAACTGATCGGCGACTCACCGACTGCTCCCTTCCTCACCCTTTGATCCACTTCTTTCAAGGTTTTGCGTATTGGAACGAAGGGCTTCATGTCGTTTCGGTGACTCTCCAAGTTGAACTCGGCGATCCGCAGGATTCCATTTCTTGTTCTTTTCATCCCTATTTGCTCTGTTTTGCGCATAAGTGTTTATGCTTCCACTAAAACTTCAAATACCTGAAACTTCAGCATTTTAATTAGGTATTGAGATAAAACAAGCATTCAAGGACACTATTTCTATTAAAATAAATCCTTAAATGAGTCCAATTTGTGGACTCATTAACACCCCCAACTTAAACTTTTGCTTGTCCTCAAGCAAACTCAAGTTCAGCAATTCAAATAGGGTGCCTCAAATAGTGCTACACAAGATTAAATCATGAATGCACACAACAAGGCTCAATTTGCTTATGCAAGGATTACTTTTGTACTCAAAGATTCAAATTGTGACACACCATTACCAAAAATTCTCATGCTCGCAATAATTGCTACTTTTGCAAGTTCAAGCTCAACAAAAATATCTAAATAGCCTCGCACAAAGAATGATTCCATGTTCACACAAAAATATGAGTCAATTTAATATCAGGAATCAGATACAACGCTCACACTCAAAAAGAGGAACACAATACATGTTTTCACCCATAGGTTTGCCCTTATGTTCCAATTCACTGTCGATCCAGCTTACTCAAGATCAAAAAGGTCTTTCTAAGGCTTGTAACGGGGTTGAGTGCAAAGGTATGGTCATTTAGGCTCAATGACGTTTTCCTCATGAGTTGTGGCATTCTCAAGGTATTCCCTTCTTTTCCTTTATCACTTCTTTTTTCTAGTGCTTTTAAGTCATCCTTCTATTCACTCCCCATGAGTTGCTTGGAACTCCAATATCCTTTGTAATTTATTCCACAAATTTCTTTTTCAATCAATTTTTTTTCTTGGAGGGCTCCATTGTTCAGCAACATTGGTAAAGGGGGACTTCTTATAGCACTTCTTGACTTCTCCTTTTCCTTTTCACCACACCCCCAACTTAAGCTTTTTGTCCTAAGTTGGCTATTCACTAAACCACAAATCAAGAGGATTATAGGTAGTGGATCAAGTAAGGTCTAGGGTTTATCAAAGTTCTTCCAAAGAAAGGTAACGCTCAAAGGTGTTCAAAAGAGTTTCACACTCTCACATGTAGGTCACAAAAAGAGGTATATGTCAAATTGGCTCACACTCTTTAAAATTGTCTAAGATCATCTCAAGAGTACACCTTTTTAAATCAATCAGACTAACAGGGCAAATTCTAGGTTTATTCATGCATGGTTCAAAGTAAGCTAATCACACAAGGCATCGATACTTCAATCAAACAAGACTAGACACGTTCGCTAGTGTGCAACGGTCCTCACAAGAAAATCAATTTGATAAATGGCTAGACACAACGAGATGCAAAGAGTGCACATATTGTCTATGTAACTTCATTTGGCCTCGTCGTAGACGTGCATTCATGTTTGTTCAATTGAAAGCACTATTCAAGTCATCGGTATTGATCGAAAATGAGACTCAATTTTTTGCAAAAGAACAGCCAGTTTCAACACAAGAGGTGGCAAATTGTTTTCGAAAAGATCAAACTTATTTTGCAAGTAAAACAACAGGAGGCATAAGCTCAAGCATCCACAAAAACACAGTATTTAAAACACAAATTAAAGCAAAACAAACAACCCAATTTCATGCGCAAAACAACAAAGTATTCACACAAACAAAAAGGTGAGCCTCACCCCACACAATCAAAGAGCGTTTTTCCTCAAATGCAAGTAATCAAAAATATACCAACAAGTAAGATAGGAAAAGAAAATGCGAGAGAGGTAAGGACGAGTCCTGTCTATGCAGTCTCTCTGTCTGCTGGGGCATCAATGCCCGGTGCATCTTTCTGAAGTAAAACAATGGTTCCTGGAGCATTGTCATTTTGGTCTCCACTATTTGCCTTTGCCTTAGCCTCTGCAACAAGATTTGTTGCAATCATCTGATCTATTTCCTGAGCTGCTCTGAAGGCATATATTGCATTAACTAAACTTCGATCACCTGGGCACACATTAAGGTCAAAAGGAATTCGTCTCTTTTCCCTAGCCTCCTTGGTGTACTTCCTTTGTCTGGCTAGCTCTGCTCTCTTTTCATCTTTTCTAAATTCTCGTGCTCTTATGTGCCTTGGTGGATCATATCTCCCTGTGATTTTTGATCTAGCCGTTTCTTCAAAAATTTCAAGGCTAAGTTAAATATAGATTTACATAGGAGCTAGCAAAAATGGTGTTTCTACGTGTGGAATTTCTCAGGGTAATCATTTAAACTGATGTACAAATGATACAAAGACGCAAGCAAAAGGCGAACAAATGCTCTGTCGGCGTGTCGCCGAGTGTATTGTGTGAACCAAGTTGACCGCTGAGAGTCACAGGTCAATCAGCACATAAAATGCGTAGTTAAGACGAAATGGAGTTAGTGGGCAAACTGCTAAGCAGTTCAGCGGAATTCGGTCACCTCGCCTACCAGCTCAACGTGTCCATTATCAATCCAACATTTCGACTCTCACCTAACGACCCCAGACAATATAGCCTACGCGCACATAACTCAATTTCAACGAAAACACATAGAAACTTCCATTCCCATAAGTAACAATCCAACTCAAAGTATAGCTAAGTGGGAACTCCTCGAATAATGCAGTACGTGCCACATTATGATAGAAAATACATGTAATTCCAGTAACTCAGAGACTCCGCAGAGGTTTAACACTTTCATCATTATGCAAATAAGTACAATTATAATATTTTTAAACGTGAGGTTCAGACTACCAACCTTAGATGCTGAATAGATGCTAACGAAGTGCCAGGCAGCAATGCAAACCAAATCCGCGCACAAATCAATGAACCACAATATTCCAGAAGTGCAATATGAAACTAGGGTGTAGGTGTGAATTTGGTCGGATGAAGAAATGAGAGAAAGTGAGTGAAATAGGACTTTTAAACTTGTGGCCTGCAAAAACCGTCTAGTTCCCGCCCGTTCAACGATGTGAGTCAAGTTCGCCTAGTCATTCGGTGACACAACGAATGTCTAATTTCTTCGCCAAAGTTAGCAGGACCTTTGGTTTATGTAGGGATTCCAACGGCGATCGAGATCGCCAACATGGTTGGTGATGCGCCAGTAATTTTTCTAGACAGCTGAGCTTTACAGAAGGGAATCTGAGGATGCTTTCGGTCAGACCGTGGAAGAATTTTAGTTCACCGAACTTGTCAGCGATCCACCAACTAAACATGTTGCTCGCTTTCATACATCTTTTCAAGCACTTTCCTAGCTTGAACCTGTTCAAACAAAACACTATTATTTTATCAAGTAAATTAAGAAAAAAGTAATTGGTTTTGGGTTGCCTCCCAAACAGCTCTGTAGTTAACGTCGTGGCACGACGCAAGTCAATCCTCAAACCGGCTTTTTGGTGTTACACCTAGTGTAACTAGGTGATCCCGCTTGCTCATACGGATGAAGCTGAGGTATTGCAAGATTCAAGAGAGTTTCAATTAGCTAAATAGACCTCTAATGAGAGCCACTCATCTGATTCAGCGTTTCAACATTTTCTCTAATTTCCTGTAGTACTTTGTCTTGCTCATTCAGCTTTTGGAGGATGGTTAATAACGTATCATTGATACGTATGTTTTCAATATCCATGAATCTTTCCTACTTCGTAGATGATGGGTACTTGCTCTTTCCTTTGGACATCACTTCCAGCTCTTCAACCTTTTGGGTCAAGCTATTCATTTGACCCAACAAAATGGTCAATTGATGGTCCTTCTCTCCATCCTTGTTGGTTTTAGCTGCAAGGTCAAGGAATTTGGCGGCGGTCTCATAGGGGTATTTCCCACGTCCACTTGGCATGAGTTGATTCTTATTTCTTTGTTTCTGGGACTCAAACCCCTGTAGAAGCATTCCATTAGAACTAAATCGGGTATTTCATGAGTTGGGCATTGCATCAATAGTGTTTTAAACCGCAACCACGACTCATGAAAGGGTTCTTCTTCGAGATGCTTGAAGTTTAGGATGTGATCCCTGAGCCTCATAACCTCTGCTGGAAGGTTCTCCATTGGTCCACCGTCTCCATCATCTATACTCATTGTCCTGCCTCAACACGCAAACAACTAGACAAAACTAAAAATTAGGTGAGTAAACTACTACTAACAAGAACAACAATTCTATTAGACTAAAAATTCTCAAATAACACCACTCCCCGGTAGCGGCGCCATTTTTATGCATATCTTGACCAACGACACTATCCTACGGTATGAGTGTCTACGATCGTCGATAATATAGTAAGTAGGTAAAGACATTTGTGATAAAAGACATTGTAAATTAAAGGGGGCGACAAAAAAGAGACAAATATCAAAGGGGGTTTTGTAACAAATACTGAAACAGCAAAATAAACAAGAAAATCAAGTATGGGGAAAGGTTCTTGGGATGTGACCGCAATATAAGTTGAGATAAATTGTTGGCTACATGCTTTCGATAGGAAATTTGCAAAATAATAGTGACTAGGCTAAACTTTAAATGGAAATAAGTTCCCTCTCGGGCAACTTACCCCGTTTCAAATGTGTTCCTCTCGGACACCCATTTGCCGCATGAAGACCAGCCTACGCCTTACCCCACTCACTCTCTTGAGCTGAGTCTTAGGATATGGGACTAGGGCTCACCCTCTCGGGTGGAACCTCTTGTTGACCCACTCCTTAGACCATCAGTCTAGTGGTATTGGTTTCGCGACCTCCCTCTCGGGCAAGCCGTAAACACATGGGTGGCTTTGTATTTGAAACTACAAACCCTTTAGATTAAACAACAACCACTAGGTGAAATCACCATTAAAATACATCTAACCTATCAGCTAGCAAGACCCAACGAGAATATCAACCCATATTTGCTAAATCACACCACAAGAATGGGGGGTTTTAGCTACTCATCAAGAAATAAGAAATTATACCTAACATGATAATGAAATCCACTGGGTATAAGAAATTAAACCATAAATTAAGCAAAGGAAAATGAATAGAGAAGACCCACTTCCAACTTGGGGAAGAAGAACTCCTTTCTTCAAATCTCCACAAAACCCTCTCCAAACTTGAGAGAAAAATATCAGCTAATGTATGTTCTAAAGTGAAAATAATAAAAATAATTTTTCCACACTAAGACTACAATTCTAACTAGTTTTTATAGTTTTCACATATTGTGCTGCGGAGGATTGGTCGTCGAGATCGCCGATGAACTCGGTGATCCGCCTTTTGGTCAGTTCATCGCCTTCAGCGTCATGCCTTTAGCATTCTCGCATTCTGAATCATTGGGCGGTACAGTACTGCTTTGTGGAACTGATCTGTGACTCGCTGATTGTTCCTTTCCTCGCCTTTTGATCCACTTCCCTCAAGGCTTCGCGTACTGGAACGAAGGGCGTTTCATGTCGTTTCGGCAACTCGCCAAGTTGAACTCGGCGATCCGCAGGATTCCATTTCTTGTTCTTTTCAGCCCTATTTGCTCCGTTTTGCGCCTAAGTGTTTATGCTTCCACTAAAACTTCAAATACCTGAAACTTCAGCATTTTAATTATGTATTGAGATAAAACAAGCATTCAAGGACACTATTTCTATTAAAATAAATTCCTAAATGATTTCAATTTGTGGACTCATCAATATGCTATGCCCTAATGGCATGACAATGTGGTCAATACGAATCAACTCCCAAGATATAACATTTGTTATTTTTTGTGAAAGGTCTTTTACAGTTGTCGCTCATATTCCACTTTCAGATGCTTAATTTGTCAAAATTTCTACATAATTGATATTTCTCCTCTGAAAATTATTATAAAGTTCCATTAAGGGGCCAAAGTTAATTTTTTTTCGTACGATTTCTAAAACAAAATATTTTTTTTTGTCTCTTATACTGTTGAAACAAATATAATAGATGAGATCAAAGAATAAACTATGATAGAGCTGAAGACGAGGAAGAGAAAAGGATAAGCAGAAAGCTAATATAGACAATATTGGTGCAAGCACGATTCTTCAAGAGCTGGAAGTTCAAAGGAAGAAAGACAATCTCAAATTCAAATGAGAATTCAAATATATTCTCTTATTTTGGATAAAACACTCCTTTCACTTTCAATGATTTCAAGCAATCCAAGTCATATAAAAATTAGTCCCAGGAAATTAAAATTAAAGATTGTAATTTTCACTTGAGAAAATAACATTCAATGTAGAAAGTCCTTATTTGTTCGAGTTGTTGCTTATAACATTGCCTTATCATGTTAATGAATCACTTTGGAAATTTTACTATTCCTGGATGCTGGATACTCGGTGTCCCTACCACCTGCATATGTAGAAAATTACTTTCAATTTCAAATAAGTAAAGAGTAGTAAGCAAAGTTCGGTAGAAGCACAAACCTAATCAACAAAGTAAACTTGATCATACTCAATTCCATGTTCATTAGGAAAGTTCGAACTTGAAACTCCAATATTATGATAGAAATCATCCATATTATGGATATTCAAATACGCTTCATAACTTTCCCACTCATTTAGATACTTCCTTCATTAGCACTTGTATTTGATATTGCAATAAAATTTATTGGCACAAATATGTTTTGTTCACCTATGTATTGCTGGAAATTGGTATTTGCTGCTCCCGATAAATTGAATATCGCATTTCTACCATTCATATCTATCAGTATTGCACTTGTTGAATTTGTTGTTACATAGGGTTCATTGAGATCCAAGTTGTAACCATTTTGAGTTTGACGATTCAAGTTGAAATCGTGATGATCTCCACTAATAAATGGCATGTAAAAATTACTATTACTGCACCCAATAATTGGGCCTTGCGAACCAAATAACAGGCCATGTTGTTGTTGTATCCTACCACCATCATTATTTTGGCCTGATAAAAATGAGCTGACGCAGTGTTGTTGAACTTAAAGTTGTGGGTGATAGAGTTGTTTCTCAGTTGAACTAGCATAATTATTGTTGGTATTAACTAGTGGAAACTCTGGGTCTCCATACATTTGATTTGGTACATTTGTTTGAAGATCATGTATTCTCTTAATTATTCTATGGCTACTTCTTTCAATTCATTGGTGAGAACCACTTGATGATCCGTGTCTAATATATTCTTTCTCTTCTGAAGGTCTCATTTTGTTGATACGACATCTCTGAAAGGAAATAAAAAAATAAAAAATTGGAGTAAGAATATATTTTTCATTGAAACTTATTTTTTAAGTTGTGTTTAAAATGCTTGACATACGTAATTTTTAATAGAAAAAATCTTTTGAGTTAAATATTGATGATAATATTATTTCAATGAATACTACCTATGAAAAAAAATAGAAATTAGCATCAAATAACTTTTTACTAATCATGCAATGAAAGTTATTGCTATTCCTCATTAACTAGTGAGTGGTTTTATATAACTTTTGAATATTAAAGATGATAATAATTTCCAACATTTACAGGCAGAAGTGATGCAAAGTTAAATTTTATATAAATAAACTATTATTGATACAACAACTGCATAATAAAGGAAGTCTCATAAAGTGGGATCTGGGGTGACTAGAGTGTAAGAAGACCTTAACACTACCTAAGGAAATGGTTAATGATTTTTTGATATAAAATTAATATTCAGATAACTGTAGTAAATGGACCTCACACGTGTTTAATTAATTATCATCCCAAGCAAAATGTTTTTTAGTATGGTAAAATAATTTGATAAAAAATATATTATTGGCAAACAAATTCCCACCCACACAGACACACAACATAATTTGCCACTAGAATATTTTCAACCTTAATAGTTGTCCATTCAACTAACTAAACTGAAATTAGCCTACGAATGTATAATATGTATGAATAAATATAATCAATGTATTATTAAGATATATGGACTTGAAAAATATAAACAACAAATTTGCTCAGCTATTCTTGTGAAGATCCTTTCATCTATTTAAGGATGTACTTGCAGATAACTGGCATCTTGCATCCTGGTAAGACCTGACACATTCATGATCTCAAGAATATTTTATGGTAAGCAACCTACATGATCCATTAGAATGTAAGTTTAATTTAATCACTACAAAAATAGTCCTAGATAAATTTGAGGTACATGTAAATAAAATAATTACTATACCTTAACTCAAAACAATTTTAACGTACATTAGATATAAATATGAATATCACTATTCATGTAACTACATCTATAGAAACTAATTGTAGAGAAAATTAATTAACAAGTTAAACTTGAAAGAATGAAAAGAAAACATTTGGGAAATTTTCTGATCTTTTCATTCATCTCTAAACCTGTATATATACAAGTGTTACACAGAATAAACCTAAGAATAAAAGAAAACTCAATATCCACGTTTCCTTTCTTTAATTTTCTACTCTATAACTAATCTAACAAACTTATATTCCTCAACGTGCTAACCACGTGAGCAAAGTTTTCTAGAATGGGATGTGTATGTACAGGTGTCACTAAATCAGATGGACGAAATTCAATCCTTCTCATTTGTGATGAAGAGTCCAGATTGTTCCACCTCATCTCTAGACAAGGATCAAAGCTTCTTGTGGATCTCCGAAATATATGAAAAGTCTTGTTTCTCTTTGTCTTTCTTCTTTACATCTCTTCTTTCCAATTTCTTCTTCTGCTTATTGCTGTGTTGAATCGATGCCATGGAAGTGAATGGTTTTACGCCAATATCCCCCCCTCAAGTTGGAGGGTAAAGAAATGACCCCCAACTTGTTCAGCAAATGGTGATGGGGGACTCTAAACAATGGTTTGGTGAACAAATCAGCCAACTGATGCTCCGATGGAACGAAAGAAAGCGTAATCAGACCGTAGATGAATTATTGTCGCACAAAGTGGCAGTCCAACTCAACGTGTTTCGTCCTTTCATGAAATATGGGGGTTTTGGCGATGCTAATGACAGCTTGACTATCGGAGTTCATTGTGATGGGGAGTACTGGACGAACAGAGAGATCAGCAAGAACACGCACCAACCAAGTAATTTCAGCAGTCACACATCACATAGACCGGTACTCTGCTTCGGAGGATGAAAGGGAGATGGATGCTTGTTTCTTTGATTTCCAAGAAATGGGAGCACCACCAAAAGTGATGAAGTAACCATTGACAGATCTCCGAATTTCATGACAAGAGGCCCAGTCGGCGTCGCAGAAAGCTAAGAGAGTAAAGGTTGGATCTGAGGAGAGCAAAATTCCTTGACTTGGATCATTTCGGAGATATCTTAAGACTCGAAGAACGGCAAAATAATGTGATTCAGAGGGATGTTGCATGTGTTGACTGAGTGTCAACACAGTAAAAGACAAATCAGGCCTAGTGTGGGTTACATAATTGAGCTTCCCAACTAAATGTCGATAAAGCGTTGGATTAGTCATGGATGGACTGTCATCGACATGAAGTTTAGAGTATGGATCAAACGGCAAAGACACAGCAGGACCAGAACAATCAAATTCAGCAAGCAACTCCAAGGTAAACTTGCGCTGATTAATGATGAATCCCTGTTTTTCTCGTAGGATTTCCAATCCTAAAAAATAGTGAATGTCGCCTAGATTCTTGACTATGAATTCTTTATGAAGAAATTGCATGATGTGATTAATTTCTGAGATGTCATCCCCTGTAATTAGGATGTCATCAACATAGACATCGATGATAGAAATGAGAGAACCAGATGCCTTAAAGAATAGGGAGTAGTCGTTCAGGGAACTAGTATATCCTTTGAATGCAAGAGCTCCAGCTAACTTAGAATACCATTGTCTAGATGCCTGTCGCAACCCATACAAAGACTTTCTGAGGAGACAAACTTGGTTGGGCTTGATAGAGGGTAAACCTGCAGGACACTTTATGTATACCTCTTCCTGTAAGTCACCATGAAGAAACGCATTGCTAACATCCAATTGATGCACCTGCCAAGCTTTCTTGATAGCCACTGTGAGTAGACACCTGATAGTTGTCATTTTGACCACCGGAGAGAAGGTTTCTAAAAAATCAACACCTTCTTGTTGAACATCCCCCCTCACTACTAATCGGGCCTTCAATCTCTCAACAGACCCATCTGACCTGTGTTTTACCTTGTAAACCCATTTACAAGGCAAAACTTTCTTTCCTGGTGGTAATTGTAGGATGTCCCAAGTGTGATTCAGTGCAAGAGCCTCGAATTCAGCATCCACTGCTGCTTCCCAGCCAGCATGTTGAGAAGCATGGCAAAACTCTTAGGCTCAACTACATCAGAGATAGAGTGAAATATATGTTGATTGAGAAGGGATAGGGAGGTAAAACAGAAAGCAATAGGCGTAATAGGGTGAACAAAACATGCATTGGTAACATTATCCAGTTGGATGGTGTTGCAATATTAGTCCTCTAGATAACTTGGTTTATGTCTTACTCTTTGAGTTCTCCCTTCAGTGATGAGGGGAGAAGAAGAAGAAGAAGAAGAAGAAGAAGAAGAAGAAGAAGAAGAAGAAGAAGAAGAAGAAGAAGAAGAAGAAGAAGAAGAAGAAGAAGAAGCAGAAGAAGAAGAAGAAGGAGAAGGAGGAGGAGGAGGAGGAGGAGGAGGAGGAGGAGGAGGAGGAGGAGGAGAAGAAGAAGAAGAAGGGGAAAAAGAGGCCGGACTGCTGACACTGGGACTGATGGGAGAAGGTGTCTCAATATCTAGGGATGTAATATCAGGAGGTGGATGAGCTTGTGGAGAGGATGAAGGACAAGAGACGGATTCTGGGGTATCTGGAGCAGAATTATGATATGAGAAAATTGGAGGAAGAGAGTGATAAGATTTGTCAGAGGCAAAAGGAAATTGTTGCTCATGAAAGTGAACATCCCTGGAAACAAAAAATTTCTTAGTGTTGAGATCTAACAACTTGTAACCATT
The DNA here is from genome assembly GCA_036553675.1 of Solanum okadae. Taxonomy (NCBI): domain Eukaryota; kingdom Viridiplantae; phylum Streptophyta; class Magnoliopsida; order Solanales; family Solanaceae; genus Solanum; species Solanum okadae. The sequence continues at coordinate 15,512,761 of CM071687.1, read as the reverse complement.
TTTACCTTGTGGATAACCTAGGAAGACACAAGTTGTTGCCCTTGGTTCAAACTTTCCTCTGTATTGAGATTGAGTTGAAGCATAACATAGACATCCAAAACTTCTCAAAATTTCATAGTTAGGCTACTTACCAAAAAGAACTTCATATGGTGTTCTTCCATGTATTACCTTGGATGGCAACTTATTAATCAAATATGTAGCTGTTAATATGCAATCTCCCCAATAATCAATAGGTAAGTGAGATTGAAACATCAGTCCCCTCCCTAATTCCAATAGATGTCTATGTTCCTCTCCACAACACCATTTTGTTGTGTAGTTCCAACACATGAAGTTTGGTCCAAAATTCCTTGAGACTTAATAAAGGAAACCTCCTGAATACCTATTCCCAATTCCAGTGCATTGTCTGACCTAATGCACTTGACTTGGACATGGAATTGTTTCTCTATCATAGCTAGAAACTTCTTGAGAGTAGGAAAAGCATTACTCTTAGAGCTTAACAAGAAAGTCCAAGTACCTCTACTATAATCATTAACTATAGTAAGAAAGTATCTAAAACCATTGTAAGTGGGTGATTTGTATAGGCCCCAAGTATCAATGTGAATCAATTCAAATAGCTTGGTAGAATGAATAGCACTTGATGGAAAAGTGAGTCTAGTCTGCCTAGCTTTAGGACAAATATTACAAACATGATCAGATTTAGAAGGGAAATTAATGAAACTGAATTTTCTCATTGCAGAAAAGGGCAGATGCCCTAACCTTACATGCCAAAGAGAAACAGAAGGGACTACATTTGCAGAAAAAGAAAAAGGAAATGATCCTGAACTAGGAATAGAACTATTTCCTTGTGGAATTGAAACTACATTAGCATTAGAAACAAACTTAGACCTAATACTAGAAGACTTCAATAGGTACAATCCCTCATTCACTTCACCAAAAGCTTGAATGCTCTTCATTAAAGGGTCCTGTAACACACAACCACTAGGAGTAAATAACACATCATATTTAATTTGACTTGATAACCTATGTACAAATATCAAATTATGCTTGAAAACAGGTACATACAGGACATTTTTCAGAGTCAAATTTGGAAGAACAGAGACACTTCCTGTATGAGTCACAATGATCTTGAAAGAGTTAGGCAAAGTGAGAGTTAAAGGAACAGGAAGGGGAGTGAGAGACAGAAAAGAATTGGGATCAAAACACATATCTTCTGAAGCACCGGAATCAATAATCCATGTATAAGAATTAATAACTGACAAACATGAGCTGGAGTTCCTCAGAATGGTACCAGCAATGGCATTTCCATTAAAACCAGTGGTTAGTGTTGTCCTATGCTCCTTCAGGACATCTTTTGTAACCTGTTGCACCAGATTTGTGTATTGTTCTTTGCTCATGTACTAGCTGTAATTGTTGTAGGCTGTATCCTCTTGTGTGTTCTGGAATGGTTCAGAATTTTCTTCAGTTGTCACTGCATTTGCCTTCACTGTTCCCTGAGTTTCTCTTGTCTTAGTAAATTCAAAATCATCAGGGTATCCAATGAGCCTATAGCAGTTATCATGAACATGTCCTGTTTTCCACAGTAAGTGCATGTAACATTAGGATTGTACTTAGTCTTCCATGACCTAAACCTTTGGACTGGTTTTCCATTCCTTTGTTCTCCATTATCATACTTCTGTGATTGAGTGTTTCCTCTCATTATTTGGTTACCATTTCTGTGATTCCACTTGCCTTGTGTTGTTGCCATAAAAGCTGCTGATTTGGTTAAGGGGTTTGCATTAACATAAACCTCTTGTTGGTTCTCATCTTGCAACAAAAAGGAGTATGCAACATCAATACTTGGCAAAGGGCTCATCACCAGGATGTTCCCTCTTGCCTGAGCGTAGACATCATTTAACCCCATCAGAAACTGCATTAGTTTCTGATCTTGCAGTGATTTAACCAACTTTCCCTTAGCATTACATAAACACACACAAGTACAAGATATAATGACATTAAGGGAGTCCAATTCATCCCATAGCCTCTTAAGTTTAGTGAAGTAATTTACTATATCACTTGTACCTTGTACTAAGCTTGATAACTCTTTTTGCAGGTGATACATCTTTGCTCCATTGCATCTTCTGAATCTGTTTTCCAGGCTATCCCAGATCTCCTTGGCAGTCTTGGAGTAGATTACGATGTCTCCAATTTCCCTGGAAAGTGAATTCAGCAACCATGAGATCACCATATCGTTGCAACAACTCCATTTTTCATACTCTGCTGTATCGAGATCTGGAGCTTTGTATCCTCCATTGATGAAGCCAAGCTTCTTCTTGGCTGAGAGTGCTATCAACACTGCCCTCCTCCATCCTGGGAATCCCTTCCCGTCAAAGGTAGAGATGATAATATTCATTCCAGGTGAATCTAAAGAGTGTAGATGATATGGATGATTGATGTCGATCGTGGTGGTCTTTGAGACAGTCAATGTGTTCAACACATGAGTTTCAACTTCCTCTTGATCCATTTTGTATTATAATCAGTGATGAACAATGTAAATTTGTGAGAAAGGAGATTGGATCGAGCTACTTCTCTAATACCATGAAAGAATGAAAAGAAAATGTTTGGGAAATTTTCTGATCTTTACATTCATCTCCAAACCTGTATATATACAAGTGTTACACAGAATAAAACTAATAATAAAAGAAACACAATATCGACATGTCCTTTCTTTATTTGTCTACTCTGTAACTTATCTAACAAACTTATATTCCTCAACATGCTAATCACGTGAGCAAAGTTTTCTAGAATGGCATGTGTATGTACAAGTGTCACTAAATCAGATGGACAAAATTCAATCCTTCTCATTTGTGATGAAGAGTCCAGATTGTTCCACCTCATCTCTAGACAAGGATCAAAGCTTCTTGGGGATCTCTGAAATAATTGAAAAGTCTTGTTTTTCTTTGTCTTTCTTCTTTACATCTCTTCTTTCCAATTCTTCTTCTGCTTATTGCTGTGTTGAATCGATGCCATGGAAGTGAATGGTTTTACGCCAATTAAACATTTGTCGTTCACCAAGTTGTTGTGTAGCTTCCTTGAATTTTGCACGAAGATCCACCGTCCATTCTATGCAGTTCTTTTGATTCAAAATCTTATAAATAGCAATACTCTGTCTTTCTCCTTTGTCAATCATTTTTTTTGCCTTTTTTGCATATGTTGCTCCTTAGGTTGTTTGTTCTTCTGTATACAACATTACTTTCATCTCATGAATATAATTACTTCGTTCCTCATTATTAATAGACATACTCTTCTCTCCAACCTATTCTATATTTCCCACAATATTTTCATTACCAATATTATCAACATATTTCATGTGATCTCCTTCTGGATCTAGTCCTTCTCTCATGTTTTCTTTTTTATTTTCTTCCTTAATACAAATTGCCACAAGTTTTTCATGATAGTTTCATCGAGTGACTTTTCCAGATATAGGAATGTTCCATCGTCAAAAGCCTTCTTTGCAATGTGTTCATTGTGCTCATACAACTGCATAATTATTTTGAGAAGTTTGCAATTAGAATTAAATTATGTTATACATCATGTGAATAGTTAATATTATGCATATTGACTGAATTTTATATATTGTAACAGTAATATTGTGAAAAAACAACTATATATTATATCACTATACATAAAACTAAGATTAACATTGTATTTTTCTGTTTTTATACACAAAAAATCTATACTTATTTCACTTAACGACAGTCTATCAAAAATTATTTTAGGTATGTTTGGAATATTTAGCGATGAGTTTGATAGTTAATTTTTTTGGTAGTGTATTTATTAAAATAACTAACTTTAACCACAATAACAATAAAATCATAAAAGATATCCATGTCATATGTATCTAAAAATATATGATTAGTTAATTTCAAGTATATTAACTGAATTTATTGATTGTAACAATAATGTAACAAAATATTTATTTATTTTATACTTAAACTATAATTTAGAGACAAATAATTCTTGTTGTTGAACAGTAAAAATTCATCCCTAATCTTATTTGATGATGACTTATATTAAATTCATTTAGCTACAGACATTTAACAACAAATTAATGATGAATTTCATAGATGATTATTTATTTGTAGTGCAATGTCCCCCTACCTTTTCATCATCTGCATGGAAAGACTCTCTAGAACCATCAATAGGGAGGTGGGTAAGAAATAATGGATACCCATTAAAATCACCCCCAGAGGTCCCAAACTCTCCCACCTCTTCTTTGCAGATGACCTCACCCTCATCTCCAGCGCCAGCACCCAAAACTGCCATGCCATCCTGTCAATCATGAGTGATTTATGTAGGTATTCTGGGCAAAGCATCAACTATGGGAAGTACAAAATCTTCTTCTCCTCCAATTGTAGGGCTGATATTGTCTCTGAGTGCTCCAATATTCTCAATATCCAAGCCAGTGATTCATTTGGAAAGTACCTTGGCTTCCCAATTTTCAATAGCAGGCCTACGCATAGATATTTCGAATTTATCATTGACTCCATGAACTCTAGGCTAGCTGGTTGAAAAACTAATTTTCTAAACATGACTGGTAGGACTGTCCTTGCCAAGACCTCCCTTAGAAGTATTCCATCTCATATCATGCAATTCATCAATCTTCCTTCAAAGACTGCCAAGAACATTGACAGAATTCAAAGAAACTTTGTGTGGGGCACTAGTTCTGAAAGGAAAAGACTCCATCTAGTCAACTGGGACACCCTGACAAGCCATAAGACTTATGGTGGACTGGGCCTCCAAAAGACTGAAACCAAGAACAAAGCCCTCCACTCTAACCTTGCTTGGAGACTGCATACCAACCCTGGCTCCCTTTGGGGTAGACTACTTACTAGTAAGTGCTCCAAGCATATGGTAAACAGGAGGAATAAGTGATAGCATCCAAGGAAGCTCTACTTCATTGAAGGACAAGGATGAAGCTTTAGAAACTCCAAGGAGGCCCATAACAAGATCTCAAACCAAGGAGTTCAATGATAAGCTCAATGGGCTTCAATCGCTGATCCAAAGGTTTCTTATTGGGGAAGAAGAACTCAAGCCCAAGGGAGAGGAATTGTCCAAATGCTACAATTATTTGGTGGCCCAAATTCAAGCCCAAGATGAGGAATTTTAAGGTCCAATTTCATGCAAATAAGGTCAAGAAGAGTCAAAAAATCAGCCACAACAAGAGTTGCTTTCTGCCCAAGTTTTGAGAGAAGACTAGTCAAACTTTCCAAGATTTTCAAGATTCTTTTCCTAGTTGGGATTTACCTTATTTCCTTATTTATATATAGGTTATTAATATTTTCCTATTTAATGTTTTCCTAGAAGTACTAAATTTGTTCCTAGTTAGGTTACTTTATTTCCTTTCTAGAGTAGGATTCCTTGTAATTGTCTTTCTAGGGATTGGCTGACCTTTTAGCTTCTTATAAGGGGTCTTGGACGTTTTCCCCCCTTCTCCTATATATAGGAGTCCTTTTTATTCATTAAAGACAATTTAGATTGATATTAATAATATTTGAGAGAGTTCTTTTAACCTTTGTGACTTGTTCTTTGAGAATTTATCTTTAAACCTTTACTAGTTTCATAGTTTAAGGTATAAAGTAATTTCTTCTTGTGATATCTTTGGTTTCTTTTTGGTATTCTTTAGAAGGTGATTAGTTTCTACATACTAATTATTGTCTTTAGTTACTCATAAAGCGGTCAAGATCCGAATCTATCGATTTGATTTGTTTTCTCAAGTAAAGGCGTTAGATTTCTTCCATAAATCTATACGTTGTTACTTGGATCTTTTCAAGGCCTTAGAACATCTAATCCTTGGAAATTCGTGGATCTTTCCTTCGAATTTCCCATATCTTTAGTTAGGTTTTTTGTTTCTTTTCTTTGTGCTTCCGCATTCTAATATTCAATTCTCTATTTGTGATCTTCCATAACCTTGCGGTTATCAAGTGGTATCAGAGCGGTTCTATCAAGATTCCGTTCTTGATAAATCTTGGGATTTCTTCTTAGAGCCAAAAAAAAAAAAAACTGTAGCGTGAACGGTAGCGTCGTGAAAAAAAAATTAAAAAAAATTTAGTAGCGTGAACAGAAAAAAAAAGTTATAATTTTTTTTTTCTAAGAAATCTAATTACTTGTCCTCCAAGAAATTTGATTACTTGATTCCCAAGAAAGTTTATTACTTGCTATTCAAGAAATCTTATTACTTGCTCTCCAAGTTTTGCATTAATTTGTTTCCAAGCTAGAAGGTAGCAAGAAGAGGGGATTCTAGACCTTTAACAATAAGAGGGATTTTTTTTGCTTGTTCTTATAATTCTAAAATAAGTTCCTTCTTATTCGTGTTTTGTTTCAACTAAATCCTACTTGTTCTAGGACTAGTTCTTTGCTTTCTTTTTGTACCCCAAGATTCCATACTTTATTACTACGAACTTGATACACGTTTTGGTTTAATTATAAATCTACAAAGTATTCTCGTTCAAAGGTTATTTTGAGTGGAAAAAGACAAGTGTGGGTGAGTTTAAAAGAGGGTAAAAGCCATATTAAAAGTGTGATACTTGATCATTTTTTTTAGATGTCTAATTCAGGTGGTGATGAGGAAAGGGATCGTTTAGAAGCCGAGGTCAAAGGAAGGAACGACTTCACCCTTCAAGCTATGCACCAACAATTTGAGAGATGGACCCTTCAATTTCAAGAGATGAGGGATATGATTATCGAGCAGAATGACACCATAGCTGCAATTAGGAGGGAGAATAATGTTGTACCCCCAAATAATGTTAGACCCCAAGTTAGAAGGAATGTACCCCATATCCCTTTTGTAAATCCTGAATATGATAATGATGATTTTGATGTTGAATTTAATCTAGAAAGAAGAGATAGGAGGGGACAAAGAGGTAGAGTAGAAGATGATAATATAAATAGTATAAAGATGAAGATGCCATCTTTCAAGGGGACAAGGGATCCAGACTTGTACCTTGATTGGGAGAGACGAGTTGAAGCCATCTTTGATTGCCATAACTACTCTGAGGGTAAGAAAGTTAAACTTGCTGTTGTTGAGTTTTCTGATTATGCTGCTTCTTGGTGGAAAAAGCTTGCTAGGGACAGATTACAAGAGGAGCTACCACCTATTGCTACGTGGGCAGAGATGAAGAGGGTAATGAGGAAGCGATTTATTCCCTCATACTTCCAAAGAGATCTACAGTCTCGCCTTCAACACTTGAAGCAAGGCTCCATGTCGGTGGATGAGTACTTCAAAAGCATGGATATGGCTATGATCCAAGCTAACTGCATGGAGGAAGAAGAGGCTACAATAGCTAGATTTTTAAATGGTTTAAATACAGAAATAGCTAATGTAGTAGAGATACAACAATATGTAACTTTAGATGAGTTAGTTGATTTGTCTGTAAAGGTTGAAAAACAAATTGAGAAAAAGCAGCAAAATAACTCATGGAGAAGTCGACCAAACACTATCTCTAAGAAGCCATGGTCAACTCAAGAGGGGAAAGCTCCTTCCAAACCTCAAGATGATAGAGGTAAAGGTAAAGTTGAGGAGGGAGGTAAAACCTTTAATCCTAAATCTTCTAAACCTTCAAGTTCTATTCAATGTCACAAATGTCATGGAAGGGGGCATATGATGCATGAATGTCCAAGTAGAAGAACCATCCTACTTAGAGAGAATGGAGAATATGAGAGTGAAAAAAGTGAGGGGGAAGAAGAAGAGGGAGAAGGTGTAAGTGAGGAAGATGATTTGGAAGTGCCTAATGATGGTATAATTGGGGTGGTTAGGAGAATTATGACTATCAATTTGGGTAGTGTTGATGAAGGGCAGAGAGAGAATTTGTTTCATACTAGGTGTGGGATAAAAGGAAAGACTTATTCTATGATCATTGATGGGGGAAGTTGTGCAAATGTGGTGAGTTCATACTTGGTGGATAAACTAGGAATTGCATGCATGAATCGCTCTACCCCATATAGGCTCCAATGGTTGAATGATTGTGGAGAAGTAAAAGTAAACAAACAATGCATGATTTCATTCAATGTTGGTAGGTATGAAGATGAAATTCTTTGTGATGTAGTCCCAATGCAAGCATGTCATGTTTTACTTGGCCGACCTTGGCAGTATGATAGGGATACTACTCATCATGGGAGAAAGAATAGGTATAGTCTTCTGCATAATGGTAAGAAGTATACTCTTGCACCATTATCTCCTTCTCAAGTGTTTGAAGATCAAAAACGATTGAGGGAAACAATGGGAAAACAAAAGGGAGAGGTAAAAAGTGAGCTTGAGGGAAAAGAAAAAGGCCAAGAGATAGAAAAAAAGAGAGATGGCCGAGAGAAAGAGAGAGAGGGCAGTGATCTAAGTAAAGAGGTAAAAGAGGGTGTGAGTAAAAAAATAAAATGTTTTGGTGAGAGGAAAGAGGCTAAGGAAAAGAAAAATGAGAGCCTTTATATAAAAGCCAAAGAGTGTTTGAATGCTAGGAAAGAGGGGCTGCCCATAATACTACTTACTTACAAAGAAGTATTGATTAATTTTGAACAACTAACTCCTTCTTTGCCAAATAGTGTTTCTTCTCTTTTGCAGAATTTTGAAGATGTTTTTCCTGATGACACTCCAAAGGGATTGCCACCTTTGAGAGGGATTGAGCACCAAATAGATTTTGTGCCTGGGTCTCAACTTCCTAATAGGCCTGCCTATAGGAGCAATCCTGAAGAGACCAAAGAATTACAAAGGCAAGTTGAAGAATTGCTTGAAAAGGGATTTGTTCGAGAGAGTATGAGCCCATGCTCTGTTCCAGTCCTATTGGTCCCCAAAAAGGATGGAACATGGAGGATGTGTGTAGATTGTCGAGCTATCAACAAGATAACGGTAAAGTATCGTCATCCTATCCCTCGTCTTGATGACATGTTGGACCAACTGTATGGTTCCAAAATCTTTTCTAAAATTGATCTAAAGAGTGGTTACCATCAAATTCGTATGAATCCTGGAGATGAATGGAAAACTGTTTTTAAGACCAAATATGGACTTTATGAGTGGTTAGTTATGCCCTTTGGCTTGACTAATGCACCAAGCACTTTTATGAGACTAATGAATCATGTTTTTAAAGATTTCCATGGAAAATTTGTTGTGGTGTATTTTGATGACATCTTGATCTTTTCTCAAAATCTGGATGAACACCTAGAGCACTTAAAACAAGTTTTTGAAGTTCTTAGAAATCAGCGCTTATTTGCTAATCTCAAAAAGTGTACTTTCTGTGTGGATCGTGTGGTTTTCTTAGGTTTTGTAGTCAGTTCTAAGGGAGTTGAAGTAGATGATGAGAAAATCAAGGCAATAAAAGAATGGCCTAAACCTAATAGTGTAACTGAAGTTAGGAGTTTTCATGGGCTTGCTAGTTTTTATAGGAGGTTTGTGCGAGACTTTAGCACCATTGCTGCTCCTTTAACTGAAGTTATTAAAAAAGATAAGGTTTTTACATGGGGAAAGGAACAAGATGATGCATTTAACTTGCTGAAGGATAAATTGTGTTCTGCTCCTCTTTTGCAATTGCCTGATTTTTCTAAGTCTTTTGAAATTAAGTGTGATGCCTCTGGTAAGGGCATAGGTGCAGTTTTGATGCAAGACTCCAAGCCAATTGCCTACTTTAGTGAAAAGCTAAGTGGAGCAACATTGAACTACTCAACTTATGATAAGGAGCTATATGCCTTGGTAAGGGCGTTAGCTACATGGCAGCACTACTTGTGGCCTCGAGAATTTGTGGTCAAGACTGATCATGAGTCATTAAAATACTTGAAGAGCCAAGGTAAACTTAGTCGTAGGCATGCTAAATGGGTAGAGTTTATTGAAACTTTTCCTTATGTAATTGCTTACAAACAAGGAAAGGAGAATGTGGTTGCTGATGCACTCTCAAGAAGGTATGTTTTAATCTCTACTCTTACTTCAAAGTTGTTGGGTTTTGACCAAATCAAGTTCCTCTATGCTAAAGATTCTGATTTTGGTGAGATTTTTGCTGAATGTAAGTTAGGTCCTTTTGAGAAATTTAATCTTCAAGATGAATTTCTATTCAAGGAAAATAAATTATGTGTTCCTAACTGCTCGTTGCGTGAACTATTTGTTAGGGAAGCACATTGTGGAGGGCTAATGGGACATTTTGGTGTACCCAAAACACTAGAAATACTTTCTGAACATTTTTATTGGCCTAGCATGAGAAAGGATGTTGAAAAAGTGTGTTCTTATTGTCTTGAATGTAAACAGGCTAAGTCTAGAACATTGCCGCATGGTCTTTATACTCCTTTACCTGTTTCTAATTCCCCTTGGATTGATATTTCTATGGATTTCATATTGGGGTTGCCAAAGACTAAGTATGGTAAGGATAGTATATTTGTGGTAGTAGATAGATTTTCTAAAATGGCTCGTTTTATCCCATGTAAAAAGACTAATGATGCATCTCATGTGGCTGACTTGTTTGTAAAGGAAGTGGTTAAATTGCATGGAATACCTAGAACTATTGTTAGTGATAGGGATGCCAAGTTCTTAAGTCACTTTTGGAGAATTCTTTGGGGAAAGTTGGGAACTAAATTACTATTTTCTACATCTTGTCACCCACAAACGGACGGGAAAAAGGAAGTGGTTAATAGAACCTTAGGGAACATGTTGAGGGTTGTTTTGAAAGGAAAGTTGACTTCTTGGGAAGATTACTTACCTATTGTAGAATTTGCTTATAATAGGACCTTCCATTCTTCTACTGGTAAGACTCCTTTTGAAGTTGTATATGGATTCAACCCCCTTACCCCCCTTGATTTATTGCCTTTGCCTACTAATGATTTTGCTAATCTTGATGGTAAAAAGAAGGCTGATATGATGAAGAAAATTCATGAACAAACAAGGCTTGCAATTGAAAAGAAGAATAAGGAAGTTGCATTGCGAAGGAATAAGGGCAGAAAATATGTTGTTTTTAAACCTGGTGACATGGTTTGGGTGCATGTGAGAAAGGAAAGATTTCCTTTCAAAAGAAAGACCAAACTAGATCCTAGAGGAAGTGGGCCATACAAAGTCCTTGAAAGGATTGGAGACAATGCTTATAAACTTGATCTTCCTGGTGAGTTCCAGGTTAGTGCTACTTTTAATGTTTCTGATCTTTCCCATTTTGATGCAGATTTGAATTCGAGGACGAATTCTCTTCAAGAAGAGGGGAATGATAGCATCCAAGGAAGCTCTACTCCATTGAAGGACAAGGATGAAGCTTTAGAAACTCCAAGGAGGCCCATAACAAGATCTCAAACCAAGGAGTTCAATGATAAGCTCAATGGGCTTCAATCGCTGATCCAAAGGTTTCTTATTGGGGAAGAAGAACTCAAGCCCAAGGGAGAGGAATTGTCCAAATGCTACAATTATTTGGTGGCCCAAATTCAAGCCCAAGATGAGGAATTTTAAGGTCCAATTTCGTGCAAATAAGGTCAAGAAGAGTCCAAAAATCAGCCACAACAAGAGTTGCTTTCTGCCCAAGTTTTGAGAGAAGACTAGTCAAACTTTCCAAGATTTTCAAGATTCTTTTCCTAGTTGGGATTTACCTTATTTCCTTATTTATATATAGGTTATTAATATTTTCCTATTTAATGTTTTCCTAGAAGTACTAAATTTGTTCCTAGTTAGGTTACTTTATTTCCTTTCTAGAGTAGGATTCCTTGTAATTGTCTTTCTAGGGATTGGCTGACCTTTTAGCTTCTTATAAGGGGTCTTGGACGTTTTTCCCCCTTCTCCTATATGTAGGAGTCCTTTTTATTCATTAAAGACAATTTAGATTGATATTAATAATATTTGAGAGAGTTCTTTGAACCTTTGTGACTTGTTCTTTGAGAATTTATCTTTAAACCTTTACTAGTTTCATAGTTTAAGGTATAAAGTAATTTCTTCTTGTGATATCTTTGGTTTCTTTTTGGTATTCTTTAGAAGGTGATTAGTTTCTACATACTAATTATTGTCTTTAGTTACTCATAAAGCGGTCAAGATCCGAATCTATCGATTTGATTTGTTTTCTCAAGTAAAGGCGTTAGATTTCTTCCATAAATCTATACGTTGTTACTTGGATCTTTTCAAGGCCTTAGAACATCTAATCCTTGGAAATTCGTGGATCTTTCCTTCGAATTTCCCATATCTTTAGTTAGGTTTTTTGTTTCTTTTCTTTGTGCTTCCGCATTCTAATATTCAATTCTCTATTTGTGATCTTCCATAACCTTGCGGTTATCAATAAGCCCATCTCTAGGATGGCCAATGATGGGTTGTCCATAAGGTCAATAAGGTTTACTCTCTTCCACCATAAATGGATTCCCAACTGCGTATCCCTGAGAAGGGTTCTTCATGGCCCCCCTCCTGGAAGGGGAAGACTCTCCTAGAGTGTGTAACATCAAATCCAATGGTAGTTGGGACTTCAACAAGCTTTCTTTCACTTTCCCTGAAGATATTAAGGCCAACATCAATGCCATCCACATCCTCCCTGGGACCCTAACCGTGACAACCTAGTTTGGGGCCTTACCAATAATAGGAAGCTTATGACTAGCAATGTCTACTCTCTAATCAGGGGAAATACTAGCCTCACCACCCATCAAGCCATTGTTGACGATAGCATGAAAGATTTCGGTTGGATCTGGGCCTTGCAATGCCCAAACAAGATCGAAACTTTCATTTGGCTAATGCACCATAACAAGCTCCCCACTTCTCACTACTTGAATAGAATTGGCCTTGTTATAAACCCTGAATGACAATTCTGTAACCACCACTCGAAAGACATTGATCATATTTTCTTCAAATGCACCAATGTTTCAGCCTTCTGGAATGCCATTTCATCCAAGAGCTCTACCACCTATAAGCTTAATGAGGACTACCTTTCTCACAAAGGTTGGAGAAAAAATTAGGAACTCTTCCAAAGGAAAAGATATGACAAGCACCTTAACTGGACAATATCTTTCCCTTCTGCCTCTGGGTCATTTGGCTATAGATAAACCACAACCTCTTCAATAAGAGGAAAGATTGCATCCCTCACATGAATGCGATCTGTCAAGCTACTCAATACCTCTACACTGTTTGCAATCACTCCCCCATAAAGCCTAAGAAGCAACCTATCCATGTCAAATGGGAATCCCCTCCTCATGATAGATACAAGCTTAACACTGATGGGGCTGTAAATAATAGTACTGGTGAGGGAGGCTTAGGCGGTGTCATCAGGAACCACAAAGGGGATTGGGTAGTGAGCTTCTGTGCTAAGGAGGCCCATACCAACCCCTGGCAAGTTGAACTCATAGCCCTTAGACAAAGCCTCATTATGGCCATCTCCAACAATCTTGTTCCCCTAGATATTAATCTAGACTCTCTCAAAGCGATAATCATGCTCCATGTAGGAAACCCCTCTATAACAATCTAATTTTTTAATGCATGTCACTGATGGGAAAACTGGAAGCATCCCCACCAACCCACATATTTAGGGAGCAAAACAAAGTTGCTGATATGCTAAGCAAGAAAGGCCTAAAGTGCACTGCTTTTGGAAAACCCAAGTTTTTGATAGTTCAGCTATGTATGCGAATAGCGTTGTTTGGAATAACATCCTAGGAAATACTTTTGTAAGGGAAACTACAATTTGTAATTTTGTTAATTCTGGGCAATTACTAACCTAAACTACTACTAATCACGTTGCTTGCAACGGGCCTTCTGTATCTTGATTATTTATATATATTAACTATCTTTTTGATAAGATGAAAGATAGAATAAATAATTACAGAGAGTGACAATATCTAAGGGAAAAACTTGTTTCAAGAGTTTAAAACAAAGTGAATCCGGTGAATGGATATTGATTATCATCACATCAACGTTTTCCTTTCATTTTTAGAGAATTGACATTTCCATTGGAACCCTATCAATTGTTGTAACTGGATTTATCCATGCATTTTTTAAGTCAGTGAAGAACATGAAAAGCATATACACACACATTTATCATCATTAGGATCTGCTTATTTCTCATTCAAATGTAATTATGATGTTTCATGTGATATTGCTACAAATTAGCTTATTCAATTCAATGTATTGATCAACTTATATTATAATCGACGTGTGAAATATAATTAGTCAGATTCACATAAAAGAATTCTAAATAATATAATTTTAGGCTAAATAATTTGATTATATAGAGTGTCAAAGATCCTATATGCATGTACTGCTAATTATTCTAATTTATCTAATGACTTATCAAAAACAAATAATCACTAAAAAGATCAAATAATATTGATGCATGATATAATAGGATAAAGGTTATGAGCTTATTGTGTTTCATGAATATGTAACTAATAAAGTTTAAGATTTAGCAAATTATTATAATGGATATATCAATATACTCTAGTATTCTGAGTATACTTATCTATTGTCCTAGAAATGACTTTTATGTATTTGACATCAATAGGATAACTAATTCGATTGATTTGAAGATATCAATTGAAAGCAATATATAAAAACTACGTGTTATTACATGTCTCATACATGATAATATTATTTTCTAATTGATTGAGATCCTATTTATGTATGGTAACAAAAGTACAAATGGCTAAAAGAAATAACCTAAAAAGAGTCTTAAATTATTAAGAATACTGAGTCGCAAATTGACAAATATTGTTCTAGAAAAAGGTATTACCTATTATAATAGTACTTAATTGATTATAATAAGGTTATATACCCTTAGTATCTAACATACACTACAAGAAAAACGCCCTCTAAGGAAGGGAAATATGGTCCCAGAAAGTCGAAATTTGGTCCCAAATAGTCTACTGTGATGGGAAAAGGCTGGTCGCCACCTGTCCTAATAGATCTCTTTGCTAAAGGTCAATTGTGACGGGATCCTTTAGCTGGTCCTTAAATATTTTTAGAGACGGAGGCAAAGCTAGTCGCAAAACTCCTTTTAGAGACCATGTATCTCGTCCCAAATAGTTGATTTTCTTCTTTAAAAAATATGTAGTTTCTGGTTGTTAAATCCCTTTAGTGACGATAAACTATCTCGTCAGGGAAAACTTTTTTGCGACTAGTAGCTAGACCATCCTAGATTAACCTTTAGGGACGAAAAGTTTTCTCGTCCTAGATGAACTTTTAGGGACGAGCAATATTTTTGGTCTCTAATTGATCACCAATTTTTCTTAAGCTTCGTATAAAAAAATTAAATATTTTACCTATAAACATAAGATTGCTACAAAAAATCTCCAAACAAAAGGCTGATATAAATATAAAAATTGGTTAACATTCCATGATGTTAGTTTCAATATTTTCTGAACAAAAAGCTTAGCTAATCAACATCTCAAGGTAGACTATGATATCATGTTTTGTATAACTTCCATAGCAAAATAATGATGATCTTTTCCATCTTCTAAACTTGCATCTTGACTTGTAACTTCAATCTTCAAAATCTGCAAGTACAAATTTTTTGAGAAGACCATAAGTAACTATTGGTATATATTAGGAGTCATATGTAAATTGTATACTAAAATTAGTTAAACTTCTCATCCCAAAAAACTCTAAAATTCTGCGAGGGTTATCTAGAAACATAAACAAGCTGCATGAATATAACAAAATTAATTAGGAAAGCTTTGATATGCATTAAGCAACAATTCAAATCTATATCAAAACACAAAAATTCGAGGACAAGAGATAGTACAAATGGAAAAATTCCCCATCAAGAATGTGTGCTATGGATATCATAGAGACTCAACAACATCTCTTTATATAGAGTGCATATGGATAGTTGAGGTCCAAGGAGAAATGGGTAGATCATCTGGAATTCAAATTCCACCCAAATATGTAGAGGACAGTATGTGTTGTATCAAGAGAACACAATAGAGGCAATTCCGAAAGGAACTAGTAGCAGGCTAACAGCATATAGATGTCTGATGTTGGATAATCTTCCTAGAAGGTATTCAACTCACTGGATGCTCTTAGATTATAAAAGTACTGAAAAAAGGCTTCGAGTGTTTTCTATAAGAACTTCAAGTCTTAAACGTCCTATTAAATTTCAAATCTAATCCAAATTTGTTCATGATTGAAATTTGCTATGGTTTCCTCATAGTTGTAGAGTTTCCTATCAGAACTTCAACTGTCCATTTAGTAGTGTATCACAAGTCTAAATCGTCTATAATTTTCATGTTTATATGTCTTGATGTAGAAGGTTGGGAGACAAAAACAGATTATATTCAATAGTGTATCACAAGACTTAAAGAGGTCTACAAATTGCATTCACAGTGATTGCATCAAATCCTAGAGAACTATCGATTGCATTCACAATGACTTTTATATTCTAAAACATCAATGCTAAAGAGAACCATTACGTATAACAAAGAATTGAGTCAGTTCTTGGTTTAATTATTCCTTCTGGAAAGAACCATGATTGGTCAAACAGTCGTGGACTATCAGTGGAATATTACGATCATCAATAATGAGATATCACATTGTAGGGAGTTTTTAAACTAATATGATGAAACATTTTCAACTTAGCTCAGTATTTTGTATTTTTTTTCTTCTTGCATATATTGTTCATTGAAAGGAAATGAAATTGATACATGACCCCCCCCCCCCAAAACCATCCATTCTATTTGGCACAGAGCTACAAAATTGAATCTGAAAGACAAAAGTTGAATAGTCTTTGCTATCTATGCAATTAAAATCTCAATAGTTTTGAAAAAACTTACTTGTTCCAACTTCTTGGATGTATTTCTTAAGTTGATTGGTAAATGGAGGAAATGGAGTCTAAACTTTCATATAGTGTAGCTTAAGAACCATGGAGTTTTTGTGTATTGCTCCCGTTCTTTGACTAGAAGACATGATTAAGTATGTAAGTTCTTGTTCTCCTCCCTTCCTTACAGCACCTCGAGAAAGCCAGAAGGTGCTCAGACAACAACTCATCAGCAAATCGATAGAAGATAATAAATTGACGAGAAGAAGGAAAAAGATGTGACTACAGGTAAAAAGAGTCAAGTGCATTGATAAATGACTACACGTTAAAAGAGTCAAACGGGATGATCTAATTATGATTTATGAGAAATTCAAAAATATTCACTTGGTTTACAAAAATGCTAAACTAGTCACTTAATCAAAGGAAAAGAAAATGTTAAACAGAACCTAAAGCCCTGTTGTATTTCTTAGAGAACTGCAGGATGAACTTTTCCATTGTTCAAGCACATGACAGTTATGCTTTGCAGTACGCTCATTCCAAGGCTAATTAACAACTATAGGGTAAAAACAAAGCTGAATATTGTCTTTGATTAAAAGAAAATGAGATTACCATCTTGACGACTTGACCTGCCCAAATTCAGCCCAGCCGCCCATTTGCCACCTCGAATTAACGGTAGAAGATTACAGAGAAGCTGATGATTATTCAAAGAATTCTTCAAATTGAAACCTCAAATATTATCAAAATGTAAGTTACTTTTTATTACAAGCCCACCCTGTCCTGGTCCATTCCAATAGCTAGCCTAGCTCGGTCTGCACTGATTTTGGGCGACAATCGGGACCAGCCCAGCCTGCCTGGGACAGTTTTGGTCCCCATTTTCTGTGCTTGTTAGGTCGGTCTCCTGGGCCAACCAGTCTCAGTTTCCAGGTCTAGACAACAAGGAAAATCTAATTTGCTCCCATGTGTATGGCAGAGATAGTAGGTTACCTCCCTTTAAATCAAAACATAATCAAAGTACCTCCTCATAGATGTAAAGACTTTCCTAAATATTCTCTTTCTACTAAATCAACCTAAACTTTAGCAGTTGAATGATAAAACTATGCTTAGATTCACTTTAGTAGTAGTAAATAATTTATTTGACACGATCATAGAAGTATTGCTTAAACAACACTAAATCAAAGACCTGAATTATGCACTGGGACAGCTCTACGATTCCAATTGCAGGCCTTAGCCAACCATGTCCCTTAGCAGTGCGTGGCACAGTTGCCATCTGCATGAACAATAAACAAGATGACCAACTCCAAGTCACAGTTGAAAAAGAGGGTAGATAAGAAACCAAAAGATAAAGTTTAAAGTCAACTTATATTAGCCAACACATACTGAACAGCAGCAAATCATATTCATGTACAAAAGAAAAAAAAAATGGCTGGTTGCATTAACATCACAATCTCAACCTAAAAGAAAAGTTGTTTGACAAAATAAGTTCAAAACTACATCTATAAGATATCAACTAAACTATCTAGAAAAAAAAAACTAAACTATTAGAACACATAATACTGATTAAAAAAAATCTTTCAAATGGTCGAAATAGCCTACAAATCACCATCGTATAATGTAACTTACCCCATCATAGCACTATAAATGGTGGGATAAATAATTTCGAGACTAACTAATACCCCTAACCAAATGCATGTAATCCCTTATCCCTCATACCAAACAACCCCTTAGTATTCAAGTTCTTGTTTTGATAAGTCTCCTTAGAATGAATACTAACGTACAATTATAAACGACAGAATAATATATGAAAAACAACAAGATTATTCCATTCACATTATTCAGAGAGAAGTGTCACAAGTACATCTTCTGCCTCAAGTGTTAGTCATAGTATTCTCAAGATTTAACGCCAATAAATAGAAAAGTTCATAATCATCTTATTTCAAATGAAACATTTAGACATTTTCTACATAACTCAAGGGCATAAGTATGAAAATTGAAGGTTTAACATATAGTGATAGTCAGGTAATATATCCTTCAGCCAAATGACACAAAAGATTATTGGTCACACTTAATGAATGTATAATTCTCAAGTTGTTATGTAAGGGAATAAGAAATAACATGTTAAGGGAATAAATAAGTGTATTATACAAGAATACTCAGAAGGTTTGAGGGTCCAACAAAACCTGATTGCCTGAAGACTCAGCAAACAATCCTTCTGCAGCCACAACAATCAAGAAGCATATATGAGAGCTCTGCCTAATAAAATATGACTGATTTAATATATAACTCCATCTTGAAAATAAGTTGACATAGTTGTTCATTTTCCTTCTAAAAGCTACTTAAAATATATTATTTAAAGTTGTTTTGGTTAAATTGTAGAGATTCAGCTAGACAAGAATTGAGGAATATATGGTGCAACTATTTATTAGAATGTATCTTATTGAAAAATCTTGAGTTTCCCAAGTTAAAAATCCAAATGGAACAATCACTGTTTCTACTTTCTATGTGAAGTACCATGGGAGGTAATTTGTATTAGTTCAATTGCTTTTTACATCTTTCATTAGTTCGAGTTAATTTGATTGTAAAAATATGATCGAGTCTTTAGATTAAGATGCCATGTTACAGAACATATTGAAAACCATGAGGGTTGAAAATCTTCACTACAATTTTAGATATACACAATACAGTGATATGATCTTTTATATTAGATAACTATTCAATGGTGTGATTGAAATTCCTAATTTATTCTAGTTAGATATAAATCTGTTAGGAATTAGTGGCAGGTTACTACGCACGTGGATCAGTTTTAACAACTTCAACCACTTTTCCCGCCTTCTCTGTTAGCCTTAAAAGTTGAACAATAGTTCACTAGTTATTCAAGATGGATTTCTCAAGTTTAATACAACTCGCTCTATCTTCTATTAGAACATTATTTTACCTCATTGAGCTGCCATTGCTTCTGTTCAAGAAAAGTTCAATGTTCTCTTACTATTTAGCAACACTATGTTCTCCTACGATTGATCCCTTTCATTTTTGGGATCTTATCACACTACAAATTTAAATCTATTTTAAAATACATGAGCAGCTTATCTAAGAGAAGAAGAGTAAACTGAACTAGAAGAATAACTCGAACAAGAAGAGTAACTCGAAGAAAACAAACAACTCACCGAATAAGAGAAGAAAATAAAAATCGTCTCGCAAAAAAGGAGGCATACCTAAGATTATAGTTGACAGAAAACAACGATTCGTTTTGACAAGAATGGAAGAATATATGGTGCTACTATTAGAACTTATCTTCTTGAAAGATCTCAAGTTTCCCAAATTTCAAACAAAAATAGAACTATCATTGTTTCTACCTTTTATGAGCAACATTGTAGGAGGTAATTTGCATCAGTTCGAGTTAATTAGATTGTAAAATATAATTGATTCTTTAGACATACACAATACACTGATATGATCTATTTATATTAGATAACTATTCAATGGTGTGATTGAAATTGCTAATTTATTCTAGTTAGATATAAATCTGGTAGGAATTAGTGGCACGATACTACGCACGTGGATCAGATTTAACAACTTCAACCACTTTTCCCGCCTTCTCTGTTAGCCTTAAAAGTTTAACAATAGTTCACTTGTTATTAAAGATGGATTTCTCAAGTTTAAAACAACTCGCTATCTTCTATCAGAACATTATTTTAGGCTCATTGAGTTGCGAGTGCTCTGTTCAAGAAGAGTTTACTATTCTCTTACTATTTAGGAATACTAATTTCTCCTACGATTGATCCCCTTCATTTTTTGGGATCGTATCACACTAAAAACTTAAATCTATTTTAAAATACACAAGTAGCTATCTAAGAGAAGAAAAGTAACCTGAATAAGACGAGTAACTCGAACAAGAAGAGTAACTCTGTCACGACCCGGGAGCACCCCCTAGTCGTAACCGGCGTACTCGACCTCGAAGAGGTCTAATACAAGCCTCTTAGCATTCATTCATCGCATAGACACCAAAACCATAAGGAATTAAAAACTTTCTTCACACACGAAGATACTTTCAATAAATAGCAAGCGGAAGACTTTCTAGACTTTATACAATATGTCTCAAAACCATCTAATACTTGAATATAACATTGGGACTAAGCCCACTCAAAACTTAAGCAAATACTAGAGAGACATAAAAAGAACATGTTGGTTATTGCCCTCGAATCTATGAGGACTCACCAAGTCTTCATCTTCAACTCTTAAAAACCTATCAAGTAGCCATGACATATCACCATCTCCAAATCCCTACACTTTAGTCAAAAAGCGAAAGAAAGGGGTTAGCACAATTAAGTACTAAGTATGGAGACCATGCAAGAAAATATGCACAACGGACGTTTACAAGAAATGTATGCTTTCATGTCCTTTGATAAAACCTTTCCTTTACAAGTATAAGAGACATAATACAAGTCAACATTAACATATAAGACCATAGCCAACCATACATATACTTAACATAAATCCATATACAACCCATGCTTAACTTTAGAAGGACACATGTCATTTCATTACCATAGGACCTCTACCTAATATAACCTTAAGACACACTTGAGTGAGACAAGAAGTGACCGCCCACACAATCCTCTTCAAGCACACTTAAGTGTTCCCCAAGATTACCTTAGATAAGGACTTTATAGGCAAAGTGCATAATCATACCCGATAGATAGCATATTAATGAGATGATATGTATAATGATGCTTACATAAAATAAATCATATTTAGTGGGGCATAGTACATGTGTGGTGAGTGACCATCAATATAGTATTTCCAAGGCCTACCACCCCCTTGGAGAGGCGAAAGAGGTACAAACCCCTCAATGTGGTTACCCGGGCCTACCACCCCCCGAGCTAGGGACCAAGGTACAAACCCCTCGATATGGTTATACGGGCCTACTACCCCCCGTACTAGGCAACCAAGGTACCAACCCCTCGATATGGTTATACGGGCCTACTACCCCCCGTACTAGGCAACCAAGGTACCAACCCCTCGATATGGTTATACGGGCCTACTACCCCCCGTACTAGGCTTGGTCGACTCACAACACTTATATAGAGAAAACAATATACATGTGTCCATTTCATCATCATTTCAGTAATTATATAACCATCTGATTCATAGGACGTACATTGGACCTTCCATTTCCTAAGAATTCTATAAATGGGCATTTTATCAAACACAAGGTGGGCTATTGTTCATGTAAATGAAATCTTGTATTTCAAGAATACTAAGTCCAACCAATTCCAAAATCCATATAAATCAGCCCACCAACAACATACATATATATCAACCTTCATAATTTGATCATGGAAGCATGAAAACCATAAACATCACATAATAATTCCATTTCATGATAATATGCAAAATAGACCATAATAGGATGTGTAGTAGTAATTCCATAATTCAAGAGTTCATAAATAATCATAAGGACCCATAAACTTGAAGTAGAAATAGAGGATAAATGGTTGGACTTGTGGAAAGGAAGGTTTCCACAATCAAACCCACATACATCAACTTGTTCACGAGTATATCAACCTTAGAAATACAATTACATAACTTATTTAACTTCTATTAGCTCAGTAATGTTGACGTAAATAGGATCATCATCATAAGTAAGCCTAGCATGTAAAAATACAACTATGCTCCCAAAACAGTGAATCTGGCCAGCCTAGTACCTCATGTTGCATCTTAGATTTGAAAAGGAAAATGGCAGAACTAGACTTTATAACCTTCATGAAAGATGTAGATACATCTCTTAGGGTTGCAAACAAACAAGGATCACCACAAAATATATTTTGTACAAAAAGATATAGTCAAGACACTAGCCGCTGGTCATGCAGGATTTCAATTCTCGGAATCTGGGCAGAACTTGCCCTATGTTGCGTCCCATATTTCGTATCCATAACAGTTAAATTAGAATTTTACATAAACATAAAAGTTGTAGGTATACGAGTTAGCTTTCCAAATCATATTTATTCACTGCAAACTAAGTTCTAGAGCAAGAGATATGCCTAAAATACCAAACACTATCCAGCTCAAAAACAGGTTTCGTCACTTACATCCGAAAGGAATGCCATATCCTATCGATTCATATTCAACAAAGATTCTAATGTATCAAGAAGAGGCACCTAAGTCTACCAAGTCAAAACACACATCACATTATAAAGATCCTTCACATTCCATCATCATCACATATGAACAATAATAGAGGACACACTTTCAATCACAATACAATAACACTTTAAACAAGATCACCTTGAGATCACATGAACACCTTTATATTCACAACATGATTGCCTTTACTTCATTTGATTCTCATTCAAGTCCTTCACATCACATTCACATATATGATATCATGTCAACACTTCAATTCCTCATATAATGCCTCTAAGGCCATAAACACAATACATTCAATAAGTAAACACCTCCACCATAAGTGGATCACACATCAATCTATCACAATTCTATATCAATTCTACCTTAACAATGAAGTTAGGTCCACTTACCCTTTTTCCCAAGCCACAATCACCATTCCTCAACTCTCCAACAATTCACAATAGATAAGCATAGATAATAATAGAAGTCAACTATTCAACTCAATCCAAGCATTATTCCATCATCATTCAATCATAAATAATAAACCCACTTCATAAGCCAACTTTAGGAAACTTGCCAAGACATGGGTTCATGGAAATTTCTTTCTTAAAACCATCAATAGACACCATTAATAACGTAAATCATCAAAAAAAATCATTTAATGCAAGAACCCATGCTTAGAATCGAAATTAGGATTTTTGTGTTTTTGGAAGAACTTTGAATCATTTGAATTGAGCTCCTTGAAAGGAAGAATAATCAAGGATAAAGGATCCCCATACCTCTAAGTTGAAAACCCACGAGAATTGAAGAAGAAAGAACTCAAAATCTTCAATCCTAGCTCCAACTTCTTCTTCTTCTTCTTCCCCTCTTCTTCTCTTCTTCACTCAAGAACCCTAACTCTTACTCTTTTAAAATGGAACAAAAATGATCCACAATCAGCCTAACACAATAATATAACCTCAAAAGAAAAGATTTGTGAAAAGACCAAAATGCCCTTAAATTTCCGGACGGACTCCTTGCTAACTGCCCAACTTTCAAAAGGCATAACTCGCTCATACGAACTCGGAATCGAACAAACTCGGTGGCGTTGGAAAGATCGTTCCAAGGGCTTTCCAAACATAACTGGAACTACTCCTGGATCATCTTGAGCTAGGAGTTATGACTGCTCAAAGTTGGCCAAAAACTCACTGATTTCCCACACTTAACCAAATTTCCAGGTTCTGAACTTTTTCCAAAAGTGACTACTTCCAATTTCAAGCTACTTCATATTCATTTTAAATTGTCGGATGTAACACAATTAAAACGAAATTACATAAAAACACCTCATAGAACCTCATTATAAAGTCAACACAAAGTCATAGGCTCTTGCTTAACCTATCATTTTCCGAGTCGTTACAAACTCACAGAAAACAAACAACACACCAAATCAGACAAGAAAATAAAAATCAACTCGCTAAAGAGGAGGCATACCGAAGATTATAGTAGATAGAAAACATAGATTCAGTTTGACAAGAATTGAAGAATATATGTTGCTACTATTAGAACTTATCTTCTTGAAAGATCTCAAGTTTTCCAAGCTTCAAACCCAAATGGAACTATCATTGTTTCTATTTTTTATGTGCAACACCATAGGAGGTAATTTGCATCAGTTCGAGTTAATTAGATTGTAAAATATAATTGATTCTTTAGACATACACAAATACACTATATGATCGATTTATATTAGATAACCTTATGGTAGTGCAATTGCAATTCCTAATTTTCTTAAGTTAGATAGAAATCTATTAGGAACTAGTGGCACTTGACTACACACATGGATCAGTTGAACAACTGCAACTACTTTCTTTCACTGCTCGTCTAAAAATGTGAACAATACTTCACTTGTAATTCATAATAGATTTCTCAAGTTTAATACAACTCTCTCTATCGTCTCTCAAACACTATTTTAGTTCATTTAGCTGCGAGTTCCACTGTTCAAGAATGGTTAGAAACACTCTATTCTCTTAGGATTGATCCCCTTCATATTTTGGATCTTATCACACCACAAAATTTAATATACTTAAAATAATGACCTTCTAGTCTAAAAGAAAAAGTGTAAATCAAACAAGAAGGATTATAATCGAACAAAACAAACAACAAATCAAATTTAGAGACGGAAAAAATCAAATCGCGAAGGTGAGCATACCTGAGATTCGAGTAAGGTAGAAAATAGAGATTGAGTTGAGATCGCTGCTAGGCAGACCTGTGCTTTCTCGGTTTTGAGAAAACACAGATGAAACGATGAGAGCTACGAGCTATGCTGAGATAGCTTCAAGGCAGATGTTGCTAGGGTTTTCTGATTCGCGATAATGTTTTGAGAAACAAAGCGTTATTTGTCTTTTTTTATTTTTGCAATTTTAATTACACTTATGTTTTGGCTCTAAGTTTTGGCGAAAATAGAACTTTTTTTTAATTTGACCCTTAATTTATAATTTGGGACCACTTATTAATTTCTTTAGAGACTAGATTTAGTACCTTCATAAAAACATACATAATTAAGGACCGAAATAAAATCTCGTCCCAATACATATACTTTTAGAGACAGGATTATTAACTCGTCCCTAAATGTTGGTCTTAAATAAAGCTTTTTCTTGTAGTGATAGAACTCTAACCCATTATTGAGGCAATCACTATGAGTTGTACATATTTCTAGAAGTGGAAAACAGTTTTTTGTATAAGCTTATTTATTCTATCATTTTGGTTGTTATTTAGTTACTTTTGTTTGTACTACAAAGTTACTTGCTTTATGCATATATATACTATTGGTTCCTACAAAAGTATCTTGCAAAGATATGCATGTCAAAATGATTTAATACACCTTGCATGTGGAAAAATCAATCAATACTAATAAAATATTTGAGAAACCAAACAAAAAAAATCCGAAAAATCCATAATAAAATTGGTGGGGTTTGGATACTAAAATAGTAAGTTGTATACATTTTTTTGCGAGGAAAAATAGTTCAATAGTTTCATCATTCTAAGATGGTTTTCGAGTATAATAAAATAAATAAAGCATGCACTTAGTTTTTTTTTCAAAATTCTGAAATTTGTTTATTGTCTTACAAAATTAAAGTAGATGTAGTAATCAAATGATGGTTAGGGTTGACCCAAAACGAAAAATAATGTGTGAAACCTAGCCATTCAATTAATTTTAAATTTGTTAATTTCAAAAAGAAAAATAAAATAATATAAATTTTAAGGTGCACGTGCTCAAAAAGAATGAAATAAAAGAAATAGATTTTAAAATAAATAATAAAAAATTATTTTAAAAAGCAAAATAGAATTTGTTGAATTACAAAGGGGAAAAACGAAAGGAAAAAAACAGAAGAAAGAAAAAGATAAGAATAGTAACATCAACTCTTATCATGTCCATCGCTTCCTCTTTCTCTCCCCTCCCATTACCCTGATCTTATGAATCTGTTACTCAGGTGAATCTAATTTTTATAAGTTGATAGATAGATTTGTAAAAATGAAAAGATGTATACCTTAAAACTTATTTTTAAGGGATTTAATTTATCTTTTCTTCCAACTCTATGACACTCTAGGTCAATTGACAAAGAACAATTCTCTCTATTTTTTCTACAAAAAGACCAAGTGAAACACAAATGTAAGTTGATTAAATAATTAAAATTAACTTAAAGCTTTTTCTCACCTTCCCCCCTTTAAAAATCATATTTGGAGGAAGTTAGTCGAATGTGTGACATGCTTATAGAAAGAACCAAAAAACAGAATCTAATTTATTTTTTTATATCCATACAAAATTCATTTTTTAACTAATAAAAGAACATAAACAAGCATAGAAATAGTGTTAAGACAACAACGAAAAGAGAGATCCAAGATTCACAAGATAAACAAAATCTATAATTGGATCGATGCTAAAATCACATATCAGATAATAAACATCATATCAATTAAATCTTCGTACAAAGGAAAACCATATAAAATTTAGTTTTGTAAAAACATAAGTTATAATTTTTGTATAGGTTTTTAAGAGATGTTACCTTTATTTTCATTGGACTCCAGCAAATCTGCCATCTTAGTAACAAACTTCGTACTATGATGTACCAACATCACACAGATTTCTTCAATCAAGCAATCAAAAGGAGTTGCCATAACATTAATTATTTCTTCAACGATTTGATAATTATCCTCTTCTAACAAAATAATCAGGGGATACTAAAATATAATTTGTTATAATAAAAGGTTTAACTTAACAAAGAAATGACTAATTCTTTTGGTAGGTGTGTTGACCATACAAATAATTTTAATTAAATACCATATAACCCCTCAAACTTCGCAAAAATTATAAATTAAACAGTTAAACTTAACTATCCACTAGATAGAAGTTTTACTAGGTAGATACTACAATTTAAAATAGAGGGAAAACTGAGAGAAGTAAAACATAAAACCGATTCGATCCAAAGAATCGAGGAAAATCCGACCCAGTCCAACATACTTTTTTACAAATCTAAGTAATTTTCAAATGATCGATTGAATAAAAGAAAACTGACGGGTATTAGTTATTTCTTTTGCGCAAAAATGCACAAAAACTATAAGAAAAATTTATTTTTTTGGAAAGAGAAAACTAATGCAATCCCTCTATTATTAATTTTTTTTTAAAGACATAGGGACTCAGTTAGTATTTGAAGTGGAAATTATAGTTGAATAGTACAAATAAAAATGACAAAAACATTTCATCGAAGAGTTTGAGTGATCGAATATGAAGGGCCATTTTTTTTAATGATATTATCTTTCTTTATTTTGTATATATCTTTCCTTCTTTCGTATAAATAACTAGTTTCAATATATAATTTATTGAGATGGTTTGGGCATGTGAAGATGAGGTGTGATTAGTGGTCGATTTGCACTCATTTGAGGTCTATTTAGCTGAATAATTAGTGTCCTCAATGCCTAATTTTGTCCTATTCAGATAAAATGTTGATGCTTTGCAGCTACGAAGGGAAATGGGCATGGAAAGGATTGATGTTTGAAATAACGGCCGAAATGCAACAAGAAGTGCAAACCATACATTGTTTATCGCTTAAAGAAAAGGTTGTATCGCCAACTAAGCATGACCTCACCTTAAATGATAGTGCATAACACCCGTGTCTATCGAATTGGGTTGGTGTATTCCGGTAGAGAACGCGATGCACCGAATGAGAAAGGCGACCTTGATAAACATCGTCCAAATTGAAAGTATGAAAAGAAAAGAGTAATTGCTTGAATGGTAAACCAAGGTGGTACTTGGCCATTCACCGAACGTGAAAGGCTCACACAATTGAGTTCCACAAGTGAAGTTCAAACACCTGAAGCCTAGATCATGAAAAGATGAGCTGAGGAGTAAGAGGTGATTCACCAAACAAGGTCGGCGAGTCTGACTAATGTCGTTGATTGAGTTGCGTATTAGGTTTTTGGGCCTAATTTTAGGAAATTATAAATAGACCAAAAGAAAGAGAAGAAGGGATCAATAGAGTACATATGAAGAATTTAGTTCTAAAATAGAGTTTAGAGAGAAAACACTTTACTTTTGTTAAGAACACTTTCTAACTTTTGGGGTTTTACAACTTTGTGCTTGAAATTAAAAAATTGAAATTGAATCTAAAGTGTGTTTGCTTGTAATTGCTTAAATTAATGCCGCCAATTACTGCTTTCATGAATGGTATATTTTCTTTGCTTTTTTGTGATGGGTAGCTAAAACCCCAAGATCTATAGGTGCAATTAGGGGTTAGTGTTCAATTAATGTAGTGGGTATTGTGCTATGCTCTATTTTGTTGTTGTTCAAACATGAATTTGGTATAATTTGTATGGTGTTAAGTTTTGGGTTAAGGATGCAAACTTAATTCCCACTTCTGATATCCTGTTCATGCTCGAAAGAAATTGATTAGAGTGGGTGATTAGTTTGATACTAGCAATTTAGGGTTGATGTCTGTAACTTGCTTGAAAATAAAGGTTATGGGTCGGATCTATTTGCTTTATTCTTTGAAAGAGAGAATATAGTAAGGTATTGGGTTATTTAGATTGGTATTTAGATGAGACCGAAAGGAGATTCTGTGCACATATGCTTTGATATCGAAAGATGACTGGCGTCAACAAAGATGACTTAGCCTATTCATGAATGTTCATCACTATGGAGAAGCACAATCACCCCTATGTGACATTGATTTCCAATCCCCGCACCCCTAGACTGCTTGTTAACTCTTGAATTCTTCAGTAATTAGTTTAATTGCAATAATTGATAATCAAATCTTTTTATTATATTGGTTGAATTATCCGCCCACTTCATACTCATATTACATATAAGCGATCTTAAAATCCAAATTTCTAGTTAGGAATTCTTCATGATATACCATTCTCTGTCGGATTCAACCACTACAACAAATGTGATTTTCAGTTACGAATAATTTTGTCACCTAAAACACGTATTTCATCACAAAAGAACTCCCATGATGAAAAAAAACCCATCAAGCATTCGTCCCTAAACCATATGTCATCAAATGTATACAACAACAACTTAGTGATTCGTCACTAATTAGAGTTCCATTTACCACGAAAATATTTTTCGTCCCCAAATGTGTAGTATCTATGACTAACTTGTTCATCATAGAAATTATATTTTTTGTAGGCAATAGTAGCTTTTTGTCACTAAAAAGGTTATTAATGCCGACAAATCTGATGCGTCACTAATTGTATCATATAATTAGCGACGAAGTCATTTTAAATGTACTTCGTCGTTGAACAAACATTATTCCTTCACTACAAACTGCCCTTTACATACAAGTTCTCTTTTTGTCCCTAAATGTATAAATTAGTGACAACTTTATTTTCTTACAATTTTGAAGTTGAAAACGATTAGGCCGTCAATATAAATATTTCTTTAACTCACAAAACAAAATTGTCATTATAGAATGTCATAACTAGACATGATCATAATTGTCATAATATACAAAGTCAATTCGTAGGTAATCAGTAGGCTATTTTGGGACAACCATTTTTCTTTGTCACCAAATGTCATACTTTTATGATGAAAACATGATTGTCGTAAAAAATATAGTAGAGTCGTCACTAAAAGTTATGCTTTTAGGGACAAAATGTTTTGTCATTTGTCATTCGTACTAATAATATTTTCCATTTGTATTTAACCAGGTTTTTGTAAATTTGATAATTTATAGAAAATTTATAATTTTTAAATAAAACATTAGTATCCTAAAATTCATAACCTAGTTTGTTCCATAATAATAAATATACAAATTTTAAAAAAAACATACTAAAGAAAGAAAGATGATAATAATAAAAATAAGTTGCACATTGTTAATGGACCTAATAAAGAACAAATAGAAAATGAGATCGAGATGATATTCACTACATACTCCTCAAAGAAAAATTAATATTAAGTTACGTTTATCCAACTTTAAAGTATAACTAAGATATGTTGAACATTAACAAAACAAAATAAAAATATAGAGGCAGCTTCAAGAAATATCATTGCAAAAGCACTTCTCTCACACCTAATCTTGATTTCAACCTTCCACAACCTATGTAAAATAGAGAAAGAAAATCTAAGATGTTATTTCATACTTGATGATACCATGATACGGAAAAACTAAAGAGTTATGATTATTAAATGTACCATAATAGATAACTTGATAAGAATTAGTGATCGTCACTAAATCATGGAAAGGAAACAAAGTTAGGTGCTAAAAATCTATAAAGTTATTATCTACTTAATAAAAAGAATATTAATGTAACGTCCCATATTTTGCATATACTGGTTCTATGGGAGTAGTGAGGGTTTGAAATAGGTTTGACAATATTCGAAAGAGGTTTGAGGCTAAATAGAGTAAGTAAAGTATAATTTGTCATAGTAATCAACCTACTTGCTTAAGCTACTGATTCGGATGTCTTACGTAATTAAGTTACTTACGTACATGTGTAGCTTACGTAGAAAGGATGACATAGGTTCTTAATGGTAGATTAAGTGCTGACCTACTTAAATAAGTGGTAAGTAGGTGATGCACCTACTTAGGAAATATGTGGACTGCATTTTAAAAGAAAAGGGCAACTAGGTGATGCAGCTACTGAAAGAACTTGTCGCAGAAATTAAGGGAGTGATGTACCTGCTTACTTAAAGTGAGGGACTAGATATTTCTACATATTTCTTAATGTAAAAACGTCCATAAAGGACCCTTAAGAGAATGAAATTCATTTCATATATCTCTCACTTGTTCTATAGCAATTTACTCCCAAAACGAAATCCTAGAAACTCCAAAGTGCTGGCCTGCAAGTTCACCATTAAAAATCTGAGAAAACCCTTTATTTTTCAAGTACAAGTTGGTGTAACATCTCCCATCTTAAGAAATTCAAGAGGGGAAACTGATTTCACCTTAAGGTAAGGCTACTGCCATATGCTAATTTTTTTTAAAGTTTGGATTCGTAAGAATATGGTCTGCTGATTTAGTAATCCTTCATTATTCTCAAGATAATTTGGAAAAGACAACCTAAACCTTGAAGTTAGCAAGTGAGGTTGCTGTCCAACAAGGTGAGTTACCGAAATTTTCATCCCTCTTTTGTGCTTGAATTGGTTAGGGGATTTGGTATGTGTTAATGAGCTGAGAATTGTTCCTTTTACATGGTGTGATATTGGAGAATGTTCGGGTTGATTGTGCATGTTGGGACAGCCATGGAGGGGAGTCCCCTTTAACTCAATTGTTAGCTCATTTGAGCATTTTAAATGTAATGTTAGTTGGATGCTCAAGGGACAGTGGTCGAAAACCGTGATTTCATATTGCTACTGCCACATTCTGATGTTTAGAGACTGATTTGTGTATAGTAACATAAGGAGGCATGTGCAGAAGTCATGAGAACTTATTAAAGGATAAAACGGTAAAGGGTGCAGTAACATACCATCTAATTGGGCGTTGCATGAGCTTGCTGCCTGCAACCCCTTTGTATACTGTTTTGCATATGTTACAAAGCCCGAGGAGTTTCAGGGGACCTTATTAGAAGGTCGTATTATATATGACGTTATTAAAGGAGAAGGGGTGGAATGCATACCATCGGTTTGATAAGTATGGGTTTGCTGCCTTATTACTATTTGCCAAGTTCAAGTAGCCCAATCTGTTGGTTAGCTACTAATATTAGTTGTGTTACTTATTTCATTGTAGATTAATAATCAGAAAGGAAGGAGGTTAATTCGTTGTACTATCCGAGTGGTACAGCAAGGTATGTAAGGCTATTCGATTCTATATTCTTTGGCATGAACTTTGCTTGTGTCACTACCAACAAGTGAGCTTCCTAAGTGCTCTTTCAAGTAAAAGACACATAGTGGCAGCGTACAATCCCAAACACAGCTAACAATATTTCCCCTCTCCTTAGTGTGTCGAATTGCTTCAATATATGTGCATCTTTACTTTTCCAAGTATTGGTATGAGAAAAGGGTAATTTCAGCAGTAGCTTTGTGATTCCTCCTGTCATTCAAATGAGGTCCATTGTGTCATTTGAGCTCTGATGTAATTCATTAGTGTTACATTTCCATCTTGTGTTATTGTTACTGCCCTAAGTGCATATTCACATGTTTCCTACTACAAATCCACAGTTCTGATGCTCAAAAATAATTATGACCACCAAAGTAACAATCTCAAAGATTAAAGAAACTATATGAAGCGGTATATGTGTAAGGGTGGCAGCCCAGGGGCAAAAGCCTAGCATGGGTCGATCCCAATTTGTGTATAAGGGTGGCAGCCTAGGGGTGAAAGCCTAGCATGGGTCGATCCCAAATTTATATATTTGAGGACAGCATCCCAGGGGTTAAAATGCCTAGCATGGGTCATCCTCTTTTACCACTGATCAGTTGGTTATTTGTATCACATACTTTACAGAGATTACAATGTAAAGAAAATTACAGAAAAGAATATGATGTACATGATCCCACAACAGCAACAAGGGTGGTCTTTTAATCTGATCTATGCATTTACATATTGAAACTTGATTTCAATTGAGCTCTTGTTTACATATGTTATAGCCTTACATATTCAGTACTTTCTTCGTACTAACGTCCCTCTCGGGGGACGCTACATTTCATGCTGCAGCCACAGGTACTCCAGCTAGTAGACCTCCCCTGTAGGAGCACAGGACACTCAGCTGCTATTGGTGAGCTCCAAGTTGATTCGGGGCTTAACCGAGTCTTTGGCATCTATTTTGTTACCGTATAGTAGTTAAGGGTAAGGAGGGGGCCCTGTCCCGACCTAAACTAAGGTTGTCTATCTTGTAGAGGCTTTGTAGACTAATGTATAAAGTTTGGTTGTGTCTTGTCTCTTAACAATTGTGGCCTCAAATGCCAAGTGTTGTGCATAAGTTTTGGGCCTGTCTATGTCGGTCTTTTATCACTACAGTGCGTATAAGCTTGTCATAGCTTCATAGTTATCATAGTTAAATGTATGGTAAGTGCAGGTTGTAAGTTGGTTCTCCTGGGCCATTTAGGCATCGGGTGCCTGTCCGTCTTAATCAGATCTGAGGCGTGACAATTAAACTCCTTGTACTGTATAAAACAAATAACTTAAAGCTTAACAGTATCATTGAGAACGCTATATAATTTTAAACTAAACCACTTTTCAGGTTCTCACTGTTTCAAGGAAACTAATCATGCAGCTTTTTTGTTTACTAAATAGGCCTCATTCCATGGATAAAGCATCTGCTACTAGTCCTTTCACATATTTTAATGAAGTAAAAGGTATATTCTAGTTCGACAAAAGGAAACTGCCAAGAATAAGACTAAGATACGACAAAACAAAATTCTAACCTTGATCGGGATGAGCTCATAAAATGTTGCAGCTGCTTCATAATATCATCTTGACGTGCCGTTTTACGACCCGCTAGGTCGTTTTGAAAACTAGAACTATTTTGACTCTTCCCATAAAATTTTAAATGGAATTTGACACATTTGGTAACTACGAATATTTAGTTGATGAATACGTATTAAATAATTAATATAGTTGAATAGTCAATGGGCAAAGTCCATGACTTATTTAATTATTTTTATCACTTGGCCCACATAATTAAAATAAGTTAGAGGGGTTTAATATTTTTTTTTATCATAATCTGAGTAAGTTAAGAAATAAGGGCACACAAACTTACAGGGGAACGTGGGCGACTCGATCAGATTGCAGGTGAGTTGATGAAGTTTTTTTCTAAAGTGTTTCATGCTTTAATTGCTAAGTCTCAAAATAAAATACTATTATATATATTAAAGTTGTTAATGAATTGGGAATTTGCTGTATTGCAAGTGAATGTAGCGTAGTGTTGTTTTCTTGGGTTTAGAAGGGAACACTATTTTTGTTTCCTACTGCTAATTGTTGTCGGCTTAATGATTTTCACAAGTGATAGTTTTTTTTGGATATTAGTATTCGTATGTAGGAATGAACTCCTAATGATTGTAAAATCTGTACGTATTAGATTAGGAGAGCATAGGTAGATGAAATTAATTTTTGGGGTTTAGTGTTACTGTACACGTGATGGTGTTGATGTGGGGGTAAATAATTGTTATCTATAGGAAATTAAATTAATTCTTGGCAAAATAAAGATAGTGCTATTTGAATTATGGGTACTTCTCTTTTTGTTAAGGTTATAGGCTGCGAAAGATTTGGTTTTAATTTTGGAAATTTTCTAATAATTATTATTTTATAGTTGAAGTTTAATATAAGGATATAGAAAATTAAGTTTTGGGTTGTATTGTATTCTGTAGATTTGTGATATTTGGAGGGGTGAGACTTAACCCTAGGCTTGATTTTTAGGAAGTGTAAGACGTGACATATTAGTTGGCACCACAAGTAGGAGCTTGGTTAGAGATATGAGTGAGTTTTTGGGTCTAGGATAAACATATAATAATATGGGTGTCTATGAACTCACGTGCTTACAAATATTTCATAATTGATAGATTGGGAACATTCTGAATCTTTGGGAAAGGGGAAGGAAAAATCTTGAGGATTTTTGGCACGTGTTTGGCATTCAAGGTATGTTAAGACTTTCAGACTTCTTGGAAAGATGTTTTTCTAATTAAAAAATTAAAAATAAAATAGACCATGGGTAAGGGCAAAAGATGGGGGTCTTGTACCAATGGTGTGACAGGCATTGGTACGAGTACCGGTGTTATAAAGGGAAAGTTTATTACTATAGTAGGCGGATTGTAATCCGAGAATGCCAAAGCATATGGGCATTAGCTGATATATTATTGACTTGAGTTGTGTGTGTGATGGTGTTTCCTTATTGAACCCATATAATTGTTATAGTTGAGGTTGTTATGTATTACACTGATATTTGATTGTTTGAGATACATCATCATCCCCTTTATTTGAAATTATATTGTGCACATGCATTGTCATGATATTGAGTATAACTTGGGCACGTGGAGATCGTCCGTGCTGGGATAGTGACATATTAAGATTAAAATTTGTGCACGTGGAGATCGTCCGTGTGAAAAATGTTTGATTATATGATAGTGCATTGAGATCGTCCGCACAGACACGTGGAGATCGTCCGTGTGGGTATATGGACCTCGCGAGTCCCCCATGGGTCATGAACTCTCAATGTATTTCCGAGGAGTAACATGTATATACGGTTGAGAGAGTATTTGGCATCTGAGGCATATTATTTCTTGGTGTCACATTGCGTTGCATCTCATTGCATCATTCATTATTGTTGTTTATGTGCTTTATTGGTGGTTGTACATTACGTGAAGTTGATTATCCTTATTTGATGAAATTTGACTGGTAAGTATAATATAAACTTGTATAAGTAAAGGTATGATTTTCTTATATAAACTCTGATCACTACTTCTTTGTAGTCAGTCTATGAAATATACTGGGTACACGTGGTTTCGTACTCATACTACACTTGTTGCACTCTTTTGTGGTGCAGATTCGATTCCCAATACGAGCACTTCTCGTGGAGCTTTTTGAGTCCGAGCTTAAAGTATCTTGGAGTTGTGGTGAGCTGCTTGGCTATTCCGTAGCCCACTCCTCCCTCTATCTTTTATTTATTATGTTGTTTTATTATTCAGATAGGATATCCCTTATGTTGGATTCGTCATTTAGTTTCAGACTTACATCATATTTAGAAGCTGTTGTACTTATGAAAACAATTCCTGGGGTGGTATTTTAGCTTTCCGCATTTTGTATTTATAAGAACTTAGTGTTGGAGATTTTTACTCGTTGTTTATCTTTTACCTCTTTAGTTAGTTAAAATTGGTAAAATGTGTTGGGTTGGCTTACCTATTGGTATGGAACTTAGGTGTCATCACAACTTGTGAATTTGGGTCATGACAATTTGGTATTAGATCCCTAGATTCATCGATTTCACGAGTACAAGAGCAATGTCTAGTAGAGTCTTACGGATCGGTATGATGATGTCCATACCTATCTTCGAGAGTCTATAGGACATTTAGGAAAATTCTATTCTTTCATTCCTTATCGTGCACACATTACCTTGTTGAGATTCTAATGTTGATATCTTATTCTCTCTCAGATGGTGAGGACTCGTACATCTGCAAGTGGTGATCAAGAGCCTATTCTTGCGCCTGCTTCTAGGAGCACTATTTGAAGTAGAGGCAGGGGATGAGGTCGAGGTCGAGGTCGGGGTAGGGGTCGTATTGCAGCACCCTTGGAAGGACAAGTACCAATAACTACCCAGGGTCGTGATAGGACAGTACCTCCTGATGGAGATGTTATTCATGGGGATGTGCAGGATCGTGTCGAGGGGGATGGACCAGCTCAGGCTCCACCCAGTATTATTGCCACCCCAGTTCTCCAAGATACTTTGGCTCGTATGTTAGGAATTCTAGAGGGGATGGCTCAGGTGGGAACTTTGCATGTCACCTCTGATGCCTCACAGACCCGTGTTGGAGGTCAGACTCCAGATCCAATGGTTTTCCAGATTCCCAGGACTCAGCCAGCTATTGTTGTAGCTCCCAGTTTAGATAGTATGTAATTGCCAGGTATTGCATCATACTTGGTGAACAAGCCTTCCATGACCATTGATGAACAAAAGATGTTTGGGAGGTTCAGACTAATGAATCCCCTGACTTATAATGGTGTCTTAACTGAGGATGCATATGAATTTATAGTTAGTTATCATGTGAGGTTGCATAATCTTAGATTAATGGAGTCTTATGAGGTTAACTACACAGCGTTTCAAATGACTGGCTCTGCTAAGCAGTGGTGGAGGGATTATATTAGTAGAAGTACAGCTGGATCCGCTCCACTATCATGGACTCAGTTTACTCAAGTATTTCTAGCAAAGTTTGTTCCATGCAGTGAGAGGGAGCGAAAAAGGGCAGAGTTTGAGGGTTTGCAGCAAGATGGTATGTCAGTCGCAGAGTATGAGTGTTGATGTTTGTGTAATAAAGACACAACTTCCAATGCAACTGTCTACGATCGTATAATAGTAAAGTAACCCAACCAAGGGTTGGGGTCGAGTCCCAAGGGAGTGGTTTTCAGAATTAATAGAAAAATAAAATTAAGTTCTAATTAGTCATTGCTAAAAACATTATCGAATATAAACATGTTAAATCTAAGGGGTGACGCAAGCGTCAATTATCAATGGGGGTTTGTAACAAGTAAGAAAAAACAGCAAAAATGCAAAGAGTACTAATCAAGGAGATGGGATTCTTGAGATGTGATAGGAATACGGGATAAACTAAACTATTGGATACATGTTTTTGATAATAAATCCGTTGAATATTTTTTACTAGGCTAGACTATAGTGGGGGTAAATTCTCTCTCGAGAAACTTACCCCAAATCAACACAGTTTCTCTCAAACACTTTGTTGCCGCATGAAGAACAACCTCCGCCTTAGCCCACTCACTCTCTCGAGCTGAGTGTGTGGAAGAAGGACTAGGGTTCACTCTCTCGAGCTGAACCTCATGTCAACCC
Source organism: Solanum okadae (assembly GCA_036553675.1). Lineage (NCBI taxonomy): Eukaryota > Viridiplantae > Streptophyta > Magnoliopsida > Solanales > Solanaceae > Solanum > Solanum okadae. Next base: position 15,474,980 of record CM071687.1, on the reverse strand, counting down.
AATCCCACCGGCAATCAATGTAGTAGTCTTAGTTTTACGACCTCTCTCTCGAGCAAGCCAAAAACACAAAGGTGAAATCATATTTGCAACTAGAATTTCATTAAGTTCCACCACAACTACTAAACGAAATCACATCTAAACAACAAATAAATCATCAACAAGCAAGACCCAACAGATAATCTAACCCATATTCACAAAATCACACCCCAAGAATTGAGGTTTTAGCTAGACATGTAAAATAAATAGAAATTTATACCAATATGAGTTTGCATTCAAATGGGTATGAAGATTTAAGTGTCAAAACAAGCCAAGAGTGAAGAATCCACAAGACTCAAGTCCAAATTTTTGGAGTTGAAACCCTTTGAAACTCCAAATTCTGCATAACCCTCTCCAAATTTAGAACTCAAAATTCTATGTTAAAAATTCTATATTAAAAATCTGATATTGAGCAACAACACTCAACGAGTATTTATAATTTTCAAAAATCTGTGCTGCAGCGGATCATTCAACGCCGTTAGTCGAGATCGGCGATCCGCCCTTTGGTAGGTTTCATTGCCGTCTTGCTCTATCCTTCCGCATTGTCATGTTTTGGATCATTGGGTGAAATAGTACTACTTCGCAGAACTACTCGGTGACACGTCGACTGCTCATTTTCACTGCCGATTTGATCCTTTCTTTTCAGGGCTCAGCACACTAGAACAAAAGGCAAGGATAAGACCTTTTGGCGACTCGCCGAATTGGTTCGGCGATTCTCAGATCTTCATTTCTTCGTTCTTTCAGCTGCCGTTGTTCCTTTTTGCTAAGTAGTGTCCATGTTTTCCCTCCAACTTCAAATACCTGAAACATAAGGGTTTTCCTTCGAAATTGAGACAATATATGCATTTGAAGACACTAATTCTATAAAAATATAGCCCTAAATGAGTCCAATTTGTGGACTGATCCAGGGTAAATTCCATGCCTTGGCTAGGCATGCTTCGATGATACTTCCGACAGAGGTTGAGAGAGTGAGAAGGTTTGTTAAGGGGCTGATTATTCCAATTCGTCTGGGAGTTATTCAGGTTGCTACTTCTGGTGTTCCGTTCTAGAAGGTGGTAGATGATGCTAAGGAGTTGGAGATGATTCGATGTGAAGGGTTGAGCAGCATGAGAGCAAGAGGACCCATCACTCAGGTGATTATGGTGGTGTTCTACCTAGGAGTCGAGGTTACTTAGGGAGAGGTTATCACTCTCAGTCTAGCAGACCTATTTATGCTGCTTACCAGCATCTGAGGTTGGTTACGCTGGGCGTAATTCTTCGAGTTCGATGCATACTTCATAGGGTTCATCTTCTAGACTTGTAGGCCATGGAGGACATTCTGGTCATTCAGGTTCCTCTCATCAGCCTACGTCTCGTAGGGGTTGTTTTGAGTGTGGTGATATGGAAACTTTATGAGAGATTGCCCTAGGACCAGACGTGGGGGCTTACATCAGGGTTCTCAGGCTTCGACTTTCAAGGCTGCACAACCTCCAACTAAGGGAGGTGTATAGATTGGCAGAGGTGGTTCTCATTCAGGTAGAGGCGATTCTCCTTCTGGTCGAGGTGGTGGTCGTGGAGGTTCACAATCTGAGGGGGGTCGTTCTCACTGTTATGCTTTTCCGGGTAGGCTAGAGGTTGAGGCTTCAGATGCTATTATTACAGGTATTATTCTGGTTTGTCATCGACCAACTACTGTATTATTTGATTCAGGCTCTACTTATTCTTATGTGTCCACATATTTTGCTTCGAGTCTGGATATATTATGTGAGTCTCTTGATTTGCCGGTACATGTTTCCACTCATGTTGGGAATTCTGTAGTGGTAGATTGGGTGTATCGACTATGTATTGTTACCTTGATGAGATATGACACTCATGCAGATTTAAAGGTCTTATATATGGTAGATTTTGATGTGATTCTTGGTATGGATTGGTTATATCCTTACCATGGAATTTTAAATTGTCATGCCAAGACAGTTACATTAGCTATGCCTAGAATTCCTATAATAGAATGGAGAGGTTCTCTTAGTCACCCTCCTAAAGGGGTGATATCATTTCTTAAGGATCGTCACTTGGTAGAGAGAGGATGTTTGTCTTACTTGGCGCACATTCGAGATACTAGTGTTGAGACTTCTACGCTTGAGTATATTCCGATGGTGAGTGAATTTTCGGAGGTATTTTTGACAGATTTACCAAGTCTTCCACCTGATTGTGATATTGATTTTTGTATTGATGTAGAGCCAGGCACTCAGCCTATTTTCATTCCTCTTTATCGTATGGCACCGACTGAATTGAAAGAGTTGAAGAAGCAGTTGTAGGATTTGTTGAGCAAGGGTTTTATTAAATCGAGTGTATCTCCTTGGGGTGCTCCAATATTATTTGTGAAGAAGAAAGATGGATCTATGCGTATGTGTATTGACTATCAATAGTTGAACAAGGTTACCATCAGAAATAAGTACCCGATACCTCGTATTGATGATTTATTTGATCAGTTGCAAGGTGCTACAGTTTTCTCCAAGATTGATTTGAGATCTAGTTACCATCAGTTGAAGGTTAGGGCGGAGGATATCCCTAAGACAACTTTCCGAACACATTATGGCCATTATGAGTTTTTGGTGATGTCTTTCGGATTGATCAATGCCCTGGCAGCTTTTATGGACTTGATGAACGAAGTGTTCAGACCGTACTTGGATTCCTTTGTTATTGTCTTCATAGATGATATATTGATATACTCCCGTAGTAAGGAGGAACACGAGCATCATTTGAGGATTATGCTTGGGATTTTGAAGGAGAAGAAGCTCTATGCAAAGTTTTCAAAGTGTGAGTTTTGGCTTAGTTCGGTAGCATTCTTGGGACATGTAGTGTCCAAGGAAGGTATTATGGTGGATCCTAAAAAGATTGAGGAAGTTCGAGATTGGGTTAGACCTGCTTCCGTTACTGAGATTCAGAGTTTCTTAGGCCTTGCAAGTTATTATCAACGATTTGTAGAGGGGTTCTCGTCCATTGCATCCCCATTAACTACATTGACCTAGAAGGAAGTGACGTTTCACTGGTCTGACGAATGTGAGGTGAGTTTCCAAAAGCTCAAGACTTTATTGACTACTACTTCGATTTTAACTCTACCCGTGGAGGGAGAGGGTTTCATTGTATATTGTGATGCTTTTCGGATTGGTCTTGGTTGTGTATTAATGCAGAAAGGAAAAGTGATAGCTTACGCTTCGAGGCAATTGAAGATTTACGAGAAGAATTATCCTACTCATGACTTGGAGTTGGCTGTTGTAGTGTTTTCATTGAAGATTTGGAGGCATTATCTTTATGGGGTACATTGTGAGGTCTTCACGGATCATCGTAGTCTCCAGTATATATTCAATCAGAGGGATCTCAATTTGAGGCAGCGGAGGTGGTTGGAGTTGCTCAAAGATTACGGCATGACTATTCTTTATCATCCGGGTAAGGAAAATGTGGTAGCAGATGCCTTGAGTCAAAAGGCGGAAAGTATGGGTAGTCTAGCGTTGTTATAGGTTGGCGAGCGTCCTTTAGCTAGGGATGTCCAATCCTTGGCCAATAGCTTTGTGAGACTTGATATTTCAGAATCTGGTAAAGTGTTGGCTTATATGGAGGCTAGATCATCCTTGTTGGAGCAGATTCGGGCTCAACAGTTTGATGATGGTGATTTATGTAAGATTAGAGACAAGTTGTCAAAAGGAGAAGCCAAGGATGAAATTCTTGATAGTGAGGGAGTTTTGAGGATAAAATGTTGTATTTGTGTTCCTCGGACCGGTGAATTGACTAAATTGATCATGGAGGAGGCACATTGTTCGAGGTACTCTATTCATCCGGGGCCTACTAAGATGTATCGTGACTTGAAGCAGCATTATTGGTGGTGTCGTATGAAGAGGGATATAGTAGATTTTGTATCTCGGTGTTTGAATTGTCAGCAAGTGAAGTATGAACACCAAAAGCGTGGAGGTGTGACTCAAAGGATGCCCATACCTGAGTGGAAGTGGGAGCGTATTGCTATGGACTTTGTGGTAGGGTTGCCACGTACCTTGGGTGAGTTTGATGCTATATGGGTCATTGTGGATCAATTGACTAAGTCTGCACACTTCATACCAGTTCAGACTACCTACAATTCAAAGGAGTGCCAAGATCTATATTCGAGAGATAGTTCATCTACATGGGGTTCCTATTTCTATTATTTCAGATCGTAGCACACAATTTTCATCTCATTTCTAGCAGTCTAAGCAGAAGGAGTTGGGCACTCGGGTGGATCTTAGTAAAGCCTTTCACCCTCAGACTGACGGTCAATCTGAACGGACTATTCAGGTTCTTGAGGACATGTTGAGGGCGTGTGTGATCGACTTTTGTGGTCATTGCGATCAGTTCTTGCTATTAGCAGAGTTTGCTTACAATAATAGTTACCATTCAAGCATTGAGATGGCACCTTTTGAGGTTTTGTATGGTAAGAGATGTCAATCTCCAATTGGTTGGTTTGATGCATTTGAGGTTAGACCGTGGGGTACTGATCTGCTGAAGGAGTGCTTGGACAAGGTTAAGTTGATCCAAGATAGACTTCTTATGGCTCAGAGTAGGCAAAAAAGTTATGCAAAACGGAAGGCTCGTGATTTGTAGTTCATGGTGGGAGAGCGGGTTCTATTGAAGGTTTCACCCATGAAGGGTGTGATGAGATTTTGAAAGAAGGGCAAGTTGAGCACAAGATATATTGGTCCTTTCGAGATTGTGGAGCGTCTTGATCAAGTGGCGTATCAGTTGGCTTTGCCACCTGGTTTATCGGGTGTTCATCCCGTATTTCATATTTCAATGTTGAAAAAGTATCATCAGGGTGGTTCTCATGTGATTCAATGGGATTCGGTGTTACTTGATCAGAATTTGACTTTTGAGGAGGAGCCGGTAACCATTTTGGATAGGCAAATTCGAAAGTTGAGCTCGAAAGAGATTGCTTAATGGAAGCATCGTCCAGTGGAGGAGGCTACATGGACGACCGAGTCAGACATGAGGAGTAGATATCCTCAGCTTTTTGAACGTTCAGGTAAGTTCTTTTCTTTTTCTGTTCGAGGATGAACGTTTGTTTAAGTGGTAGGTGATGTAACGACCCGCTAGGTCGTTTTAAGAACTAGAACTATTTTGACTCTTCCCGTAAAATTTTAAATGGAAATTTGAAACATTTGGTAACTACGAATATTTAGTTGATGAATAAGTATTAAATAATTAATATAGTTGAATAGTTAATGGGTCAAGTCCATGACTTATTTAATTCTTTTTATCACTTGACCCACATAATTAAAATAAGTTAGAGGTGTTTAATATTTTTTTTTATCATAATCTGAGTAAGTAAAGAAATAAGGGAACACAAACTTACAGGGGAACGTGGGCTCGTTGCGGAATTCATTTTATTGGTAGGTGATAAATTCATGATATACTAAGATATTTTTGGTAGTGTGGTAAGTGAGGAGTTCATGACAGTTTTGGTAGGTGAGGTATCTATTTTAAAGATTTTATTATAATATTCTTTTGCTAGAGGTTTTAATCTTATTATTTCTTTAATATTATTTATGATGTACTCTAGATATAACATATCTTGGGTTCTTAGGTAGATATATAAATTATTTTTCATTAATTGTTCTAGCAGTTTTATATCTTCCTTAGCTTCTGTCCAATATTGTAAATATTCGTAGTTCATTTTAATCTGAATCTATTTCTAAGTCATATAATTTTATTTTCTCGAGGTCTAGATTATGTAGGTCTATTTCATACCATTGTTGGTTTAATATATCTTCTGATTCGTCATCATTAAATATTTTTCCCATATGATCCTTCTTAATTCAATTATCTCTATACCTTTAAGTATATATAAGATTAAAGTTTCATAATTTTTTATCATTTCATCATGCATTTATGTAGTCATGTTCGTTGTTATGCAGGGTTTTTATTTTCAATTATTCCTTCCTATCATATTCATAATTGATTAAATTCATATTAGATCATTATGAATTAGATTATCTGTTTATCATGTTCTCCTGTCACTACTAGCATCGTACTTTAGCGGATACTTCCTTCTTATCAGCGCCTCAACTTTGTTTACTCCCCTAAACGGCTTTCCTTGCCTACCGGTTTCAACATTAGGATGGCATAGTATGGAAGTTTTCTCCCTGTTTCCAGTGTGCTAATAAACTAGAAATCATGATTCAAATAATTCTAATACATAATAACTAACATAAATTTATTCAATCATATAAATGACATTCAGGAATATATGAAATTAGTTCTGCATATTTGTTGAACAATATACCTTTGCCTCTTGCTTATCCATGATATCTGAAGTTTGTTCCATTATCTATTAAGTATGAATATCTTAAATATTTGAGAGTGTTCTTAGGAAATAGTTTTATTGAAGGCTTCAAGGTCCGCCTCTTAAGTTACATTTACATTCCTTTATATAGAAAGGAATTTCTATCCTATGCACAATAATGCACGTATTTCTGCACTCACACTTATCTACACACTACTTTAATAATTTACAATAATGCACACCTACCCACTTTACACTTGTCCCTTTAATAATGCACACCACCTACCTACCTTACACTTGTCTACTTACTATTCTACTTTACTTTACATTGTCCTTTACTACGTTACTTTACAATAATTTACACAATAAGTCAAAAACTTTGACTCTACTTTATCTTTCCACTATTTACTTTAGGACTTTTCATAACTTATCTTCTTAACTTGTCTGCCACTTCTTTTGTCTTTTCTTCTATCTTGTTTTTGCTTTTTGTTTTGTATCATTCTAGCTGGACATCTGGTATCACATTATCTTCTCCGTTGCATTTTGAACATATATGATCTGGATATTTGTGTCCAATTAGCTTGCAATATCTTGTTAATAGTTCTGGCGAAATAAATCTTGCTTTGAGTGCTCTTGTCGTAGGTCTTTCTTCTGGTTTTAATAATGATAAAATTCATCGCTGGACTTCATCCATATCTGTTCTTCTTAGTTCTCTCGAATTTGAATATATCATTAACTGTTCTCTAAAGTACTAACTCCATATAGCATTTTCGTTTAAATAATTGTTTGCTAACTCTTGTATAATAGTTGATATACTAATTATTCTTTTATTGGCATAAAAACTTGGTATCTCTATTTTTCGTATTTCTTCTTGTTGTCCAATATCTTCAAGTATAATCATGTCTTTGGTTAGTCCGATCTTAATAACTTGAATCGGAGGCTTTATCTCTTCGTATAATATCTCCGCTGGTGCTGTATAAAACTTTATATAAAATAAGTTTCCCTTGGTAACTCTTTTATATGTGACGAATGCTTTGTGTAGTTCTGGTATTCCACTTATCTCTTCTCCATCGTATGTATATACGGTATTTAATAGTCCATAATTGTAACATGTTCTTACTAAATTGTCGTTAGTTTTTGGTTGTGCTATTAACTTGTTATAACCTTGTAATTTGGTTGTAGTGGATCTAGGGTTAAGGTTCAAATAAGTTTGGATTTTTGTATATATTTTCAATATAGGTTCTCATAACATGGTTATATAATTTTTTCTCGTTCTGTAGACTATCTGCATATGTAGAGGTTTGTGGTTCCATAGTCAATGTGTTTCTTGACGTTCTTGGGGTAAATGGTTTTTCAAATAGCTGGTTTAAGTTTGCATTCTTATGCTGTTTTTCACTAACTTGTTTGCTTGTACCTGCAGCTGTATTTAAGCAAACATTATGGGTTTTAAGGTGTTTCCCAACGTCACCTCTTAGCTCTGAATTTTTAAAGTCTTTCGATCGACTTAGATCCGCATTTTTATAGTCATGCTGCTGACTTGTACTAGGTTCAGACTTCAGATTATCTTCATTAGTCTTTAGCTTTTGTATCTCATTGTCCATACTGTCCACTTTTATACAAAGTGTAGTAATGGCTATGAGTATATCTTCAATTGTATTTTCTTTCTTAGTCTGAGTAGCTTTGTCTTGATAAGTAATCTGCAATAACATTCTTATCAGTTTTTATTACTTCAATAGTAAATGTAAAATTTAATATATTTAATACCAATCTTCTCATTTCTTTTGTAGTTACTGAATCCTGTATTTTTCTTGTTAGCCACCATTTTACTTTTGTGTTATCTGTCCTTATAATAAATTTGTTATATACAATATATGGTTCAAATGATAGTAAGCATTTATACACTGAGTATAATTCTTTCCTATTTATTTTACATTTTATTTCCGTATTAGTAAATGTTCCTGAATAATATCTACAATGATGTTCTATTTTTTCTTCATCATACCTGTAATTTAAGACTCCTCCATAATTTTTTTCACTGGCGTCTGATTCTACTATATAAGTAATTTTTTTGTTTTCATCCGGAAAATATAGTTTAGGTAGGTTCTTACATAATAATTTTACTTTTTGTATTTGTGTCTGGTCTTTTTTATCAAACTGGTATTCTATATCTTTCTTTAATTTTTGTTGTAATGGTTTTAAATTCTCTGCTAATTTTGGTATGTATTCTCTTACTTGATTTACTAGTCCTAAGAATGATTGTAATTTCTTTTTTGTATCCAGCTGTTCATTTGAGTTAATTATTTTTTATACTATATGCGTTTGCATTTTTATTCCATTTTTATCTATCTGTATTCCTAGGAATTCTATTTGGCTTTTCATTATGTCCGCTTTCTTTTTACTTAGGCTTATGCCTGAATATTCTATAATATGTATGAATTTTTCTAATAATCTTATGTGTTCATCTTGGGTTTTAGAATATAGTAATATATCATCAATATATGCTACCCAATTTTCTAGTTGTTTAAAGTAGTTATCCAAAAAGTGTTGATATCTACCTGGGGCATTTTTATATCCAAATGGTAATACGTTCCATTCATAAAATTCTTGTGGTATTGTAAATATTGTAAGTTTTTTAGATTCTTCTTCTATCTTTAAGTGGCAAAATCCTGATTTGCAGTCAAATTTACTAAAATAATTATATCCTTGTATTTGTCTTATCTTTAATATTTTATTTGGTATTGGGTAATTATAAGTTTTAGTTTTTGCATTTAAATTTCTATAATCAATAATCATTCTACTTTTTCCTCTTTTTTGTTCACTATGTTTATTTACTATAAATGTTGGGCTTGTATGTTTACTATTGCTTTCTTGTATACATCCTTTTTCTAGTAATTCACTTATATGTATCTTAAATTCTGTTAAATCATTAAAATTATACGTTAATGGTTTTTGGGTTATTATACTATTATTATCAATTAGCTCAATTTTTACTTTTGTTTTATGTTTTTCTCATCCTTGTAAAGAATCTTCACTATATAATAATTCTAACTTATCTTGGATTATTTTTACTTTATCTATAGAAAATATAATTAATTCTATTTTAGGGTCTTTTTCTTTTATATTTTCTAATTTTTGCGTAATTTTCTCACATCCTTTTATCCATTCTATTGTTTTTCGGTTTTTTTGTTATTTACTCTTTTTGCTCCTATTTTTTGTTTACAAGGTGTTGTGAACCACCAATGTGGTTTTGTTATTATATGTGGGTATAATTTTTCTAAAAATGGCATTCCTAATAGAATATCTTTTGTTCTAAGTTTGAAGTTATACATTTCTTCTATAGTTAATATTTTATCCATATTTGTATTTTTATATTTTTTGCCTTATATGTGATCATGCTTCCTTCATTATTAAATCTTGTTACTACTATCGGTGTTTTTAATTTTTCCCATTTATCTTCTGGTAAGCAATTGTATTTACATATATTAGCTTCTACTCCTGTATCTATCATTGATGTATAATATCTGTTATAATAACCTTCTATTATTATCTTTGCAAGTATATATATATTTTCATGTTTTTATCATAAGAAAGTCCTTTTTATTATTATCTTCTTCTTATTATAATTTATTGTTAACAGTTTGTCTTCTAAATTATATGGTTTTACTTAGGGCCCGTTTGGCCATGCGATATGATATCATGATATGAAATCATAATATGGTATCATGATATGGAATCATGAGATGAAATTGAAGGTTTGTTTGGACATGCGATATGAAATTTTTGTGTTGTATATTTTCTCATAAACATAAAAATCCCATAAGTTGTAAAACTATTAAAATAGCCCCAATTGTTTATTCAATCTTATCAAATAAACAAAAATTATAAAATCGCATAATAAATTATTACAAAGTTATTTGTTCTTTAGTTAAATAATTGTTTCATCTAACTTTAATTTAATTAAAAAAAAAATGAACATAAATTGTACTTGATATGTTCATATCTCTCAACTACTCTTACAAATAACCTATAAAGTAGGAAAAAAACATACATTGGTGAGTAAATATTAACTTAGAAGTTAAATGCACTAAGATAAAAATTAACAAACATCACTAACTTCTAACTATTTACAAGAAAAATCAATAGTTAAATATTATTGAATAACAAAATTTTAAAAAGTTACCACAAGTTTGAGTCAAAAACACTTCAAATAAAATTTAATCAAAAAATTTATAACTAGTCCACTTGACTAAATATTAATAACTAATTGATCAAATTTTCCTAAGTCCTCAATCAATTGGACTTGATATCCTTCAGTCATGTGAACGAACATTTTGCAAATACTAAGCTTAAGAAAGTGCGGCACCTCCAATGAAAATTGTCTTTTATCAATATTATGCTTAGTCATAAGATTAAGACGTTTTTTTTTATTATGAAAAATCAAAAAAGTATTACTCCCTTTGTTCTCATTTATATTCACCAAATGAATTTCTACTTTATCATTTATATTCACCAAATTTAAAGTGATAATAAATTTTATATTGGTGAGAATAATAAATTTTAAAAAGTAATGATGTGATTATAAATTTTATTTACATATGAAACAAATGGTTAGCAGATATAAATGTGGGGTTATTTTAACAAAATATAAACTCATGGATCAATTATTGTATTAAAATATCTCAAATCATGATATGAAATCACATGGTGATTTCATATCATGGTTTTTGGAGAATATGATATCACCTCTCATGATATGGAATCATGAGATGAAATCAGCGTAAAATCGCATGTCCAAACGCTGATTTCATCTCACGACACCATATCGTGATATGATATCGCATGGCCAAACGCCTACTTATTCTAACCATTTTATTCCTAAAGTGATATTTTTATCTCCTTGATATACTTTAAACTTTATTATTATTGGTACTCCTCCAATGATTATTTCCTTTTATGTAGTTTCTTCGGTATATATTAATGCCTTTGGTAGTTCAGGGCATAATTGTTCAGTAGTAATTATTTCATCTTCTGTTACTAGTTCTCTTGTAATATAGTTTTCTTCTTGTCCTGTATTTATTAATATTAGATATTTTCGTTGTTCCATTACTCCCGTTATGTAGTAATGATATGGTTTTATTTCTTCTTCCATTGATTTTTGTGGAGTTTTTATCTATTCTTCTTGAGGTACTCATTTTTTATGATATTTCGGGTATTTCATAGTTTATTCTTTTTGATGTGTTTAATCTTTCTTTTACTATTTCTAAGTCCTCTTCTATATCAATCTCATTATAGCTATAATCATTATTATCTATGACTGTAACTATCCTTTCAAAAGGATTTTCTATTTTTATTTATTTTATTTTATTTTTTGCTATTATTTTATGTTTTGTTGTTAAAACATATAAGTTTTTACATCTAGCTGTAAATATTTTACTTCCTGAAGCTAGTTCTATCCCTGACATTTTCCAATATAATACTAGTAATTTATCTATATTTCTGTCATTTATTGCTACTGAATAGTTAGCACTTATTATAAATTTAAATTTTTGGTATATGGGGTTCTCTTTTACTGCACTTATTATACTTTTTTCTATGGGTTGTATAATTCTATCATCCGCTAAGTATATTTCTATAAGTGTATCTATTCCTTCTCTAAAACATGCTTTTATTAGTATTTCTGTTTCTCCTAAATGTACATATTTAATTGGATTTTTAGCCTTAATATCTTGTATTTCATTATTTATTATTCGTTTGTTTATTATTGGTATTTTAGCCTTTCCTTTGGTGTATTTGCAATATATGATATGTTCTCTTTGACTTACTACATAATATTCTTCTTTTTGTCGTTTAAACCAGTTTCTTATTGTTGGTATTTCGAATATTTTTTCTACGCTTAGGTCTAATTCTTTTCCTTTTATTTGTTCAAATATATTATTATCAAATATTATTTTTTGTTTTGAAGATTATTCCTTTTGGTATTCTTCTTTAGTTATTATTTGTATACCTTTTTCAGTCATTCGACGTATTATAGAATTCATTGTCTGATCCCACTTCTATATCGTTATTCATTTCATTTTCTGATATTTCGTATATGTTGTCTTCACTTTCTAATTCATAATCTATGTACTTTATCTGCGTATATTTTTCATCGTTTATTATTATTTCTGATATTTGTTTTTTCTTTGGATTTTTAGGTAATTTACAATCTCTAGCTATATGTCCTAATTTCCCACAATTGTAACAAGTATATTCTGTTAATTTTTTCTTTGGTCTATATGGTCTTCTAGTTTTATAGTTTTTTACATAATATCTTCTTCTCGATTTTTTATATTTATATTTTGATCTGTATTTTTTATTATATTTCTTTCTATAGTATTTGTCTGTACATCCAAATTGGGGTGCTATTTTATTTTTGCAACATGCTAAGTTTTTTACTAATATTTTTTCCATTTTTATTTCTTCTTTATGTTTTTCACACAGTTCTATAAACCATCGTTGTAAGAATTTCATTCTAGCTCCTAAGGTATCTGTTAATCCTGCTTCATTCCAACTTTTTATTACTTTTGAATTAAAAGGTTCTGGTAATTTTGTAAAGTATAATTTTGTTATTTCTTTACTCTCTTCTGTTCTATATGTTCCTTTATAATAGTATTCTCTAAATGCACATGTATATTCATCTATATAACACATATTACATATTGCTAATTTTGTCATTAGATACCGATTTATGATTTTTTCTCTATTTTGTTCTTCTACTTCTGTTGTCATACTACTAAATTCATTTCTTATAGCTACTTCGTACTTATATAATATTTCCATAGTTGTAGTAGCTAATTCACCATTAGATTTTTTATTACTTCTAAGAGTTTTTAAACTTTCATCTGATAAATTTTGTAGCCATAATTTTACTGTTCCTATAAGTGTTCTTTTTATATATCCTGGTGTTTCTGTCATTCCTATTTTATTATCTATCAATTGTTTTGATATATATCCCATCCATAATTGGATTGTTTTATTTATATCTGCTACACAGTCTAAATCTAAAAAATCATGTTGTTCAGTTATTGGTTTAGGTGTCCATTTTTTATTTAATCTTTTATCCCATATAGTTTTTTCTTTATCATATTGTTCATAGTTTGTATTATAATATTTTAAATTTTTTGGGTTTTTTATTCCTGATGTACTAGGTTTTTCATCCATGTCTATGTCTCCTGCATTTACTTCTAAATTCTTTGTACTAAATATGTTTGTTAAAAGTTCTGTATATGTCTCGCTTGTTTCTGAATGTTGTTCATCTAGATCATTGTTATTTATTTCATCAATTCTTATTTCAGGGAGATTATCTTGGTTATTTTCTTCTTTTTCTTTTAGTTCTTCTTCTAATTGCAATTTTTCTTTAAATTTATTTATCTCATTTGCTAATTTTGTTTTATTTTTTCAATCTCCGTTTTTCTATCTATTTCTTCATTTTCTTTTGTTATTCTTATCATAGCAGTTAAACTATCTTCTAGTTTTACCATCTTTTTTTCTAACATTAAACTTATATTGTCACCTATTTTCTTGTATCTTCTTCCTAGATTAGAAAATATTATCTTTATTTTTAATCCTTCATAGTTTTCATATGTTTTTTCGTCTATGGCATATTCTTCCTTATTCATTTATAGATTGTGTTGAGGTTTATATTCTAAACTTTCTATCAATATCTGTAGTTATAAAATAGTTTTTCTCTGTGCTATTATAGATTTTTTACAAATTCCTGCAAATATATTACTGTTAAGTCTATTTTGCCTATGTCTTAATTCTTGTCTTTTTGCTATAATTGTTTCATTAAGTTTTTGTCTATATTCGTTATTCTCGTTATTCATTGTATTTTTAGATATTGAATATATTTATATTCTATTTTAGATATATTATCTATTAATTGATCTAATTTGTCGTTATCAGTTTTTGTGATATTGAGTTGTTTATATTCTGGATATAATTTGATTTATTTTCTTCTTATTTTTCTTAACTTTCTACTAATATGTTTCTTCTTATTTTTCTTTTCATCCATAGCTCTGATACCAAGCCTTTCCTTTGGTGTATTTGTAATCTATGATATGTTTTCTTTGACTTACTACATAATATTCTTCTTTTTGTCGTTTAAACCAGTTTCTTATTGTTGGTATTTCAAATATTTTTTCTACGCTTAGGTCTAATTCTTTTCCTTTTATTTCTTCAAATATATTATTATCAAATATTATTTTTTAAGGTTATAGGCTGCGAAAGATTTGGTTTTAATTTTGGAAATTTTCTAATAATTATTATTTATAGTTGAAGTTTAATATATGGATATAGAAAATTAAGTTTTGGGTTGTATTGTATTCCGTAGATTTATGATAATTGGAGAGGTGAGACCTAACCCTAGGCTTGATTTTTAGGAAGTATAAGACGTGACATATTAGTTGGCACCACAAGTAGGAGCTTGGTTAGAGATATGAGTGAGTTTTTGGGTCTAGGATAGACATATAATAATATGGGTGTCAATGAACTTGCGCGCTTACAAATATTTCATAATTGGTAAATTGGGAACGTTCTGAAGCTTTGCGAAAAGGGAAGGAAATTTTTTGAGGATTTGTGGCACGTGATCGGCATTCAAGGTATGTTATGACTTTCAGACTTCTTGGAAGGATGCTTTTCTAATTAGAAGATTAAAAATGAAATAGACCATGGGTAAGGGCGAAAGATGGGGGTCTCGTACCAATGGTGTGACGGGCATTGGTACGAGTACCGGTGTTATAAAGGAAAAGTTTGTTACTATAGTAGGCGGATTGTAATTTGAGAATGCCAAAGCATATAACAATTAGCATCAATATTAATGACTTGAGTTATGTGTGTGATGGTGTTTCGTTGTTGAACCCGTATAATTGTAATAGTTGAGGTGGTTATGTATTACGCTGATATTTGATTGTTTAAGATGCATCATCATCCCCTTTATTTGAAATTATATTGTGCACATGCATTGACATGAGATTGAGTATAAGTTGGGCACGTGGAGTTGGTCCGTGCTTGGATGGTGAGATATTAAGATTATAATTTGGGCACGTGGAGATCGTCCAACCGAATTTTTTCGATTATATGATTGTGCGTTGAGATCATCTGCACAAACACGTGGAGATCGTCCTTGTCGGTATATGGACCACGTGAGTCCCCCATGGGCCATGAACTCTCGATGTATTTCCAAAGAGTATCATGTATATACGATTGAGATAGTACTTGGCATCTGAGGCATATTATTTCTTGGTTTCACATTGTGCTGCATCTCATTGCATCATTCTTTATTGTTGTTTATGTGCTTTATTGGTAGTTGTACATTACGTGAAGTTGAGTATCCTTATTTGATGAAATTTGACTGGTAATTTTAATATAAACTTGTATAAGTAAAGGTTTGATTTTCTTATATAAACTCCGGTCACTACTTCTTTGTTGTCGGTCTATGAGATATACTGGGTACACGTGGTTTCGTACTCATACTACACTTGTTGTACTCTTTTGTGGTGTAGATTCGATTCCTAGAGCACTTCTCGTGGAGCTTTTTGAGTCAGAGCTTGAAGTTTCTTGGAGTTGTGGTGAGCTGCTTGTTGTTCCATAGTCCACACCTTCCTCTATAGTTTATTTATTCTATTGTTTTATTATTCAAATATCCCTTATGTTGGAATTGTCATTTAGTTTCAGACTTGCATCATATTTAGAAGCTCTTGGACTTATGACACCAATTCTTGGGGTGGTATTTTAGCTTTCCGCATTTCGTATTTATAAAGAACTTAGTGTTGGAGATTTTTACTCGTTGTTTATCTTTTACCTCTTTAGTTAGTTAAAATTGGTAAAATGTGTTGGGTTAGCTTACCTAATGGTTGGGAACATAGGTGCCATCACAACTTGTGAATTTGGGTTGTGACATGTTGATAGAGTATCCAATTGTGAAGTTAATGTTTCTATCTGAGACTATTGAGTTTCTTCAACAACTTCAGTTGCATCCAATGGTTTCTGCAAACCATGTTTGACACTAGTAGCTATCTCCTTCGTCTTTCGAAGGGAATCTTTTAGCTCTGATGTTCTCCTTTGCATTGCTCGATTAGTATTAGGTTTTGGACCAGAACTGAGGTCTTTTATATACCCCGACTTTTTTCCAAGTATAGCATCCACAATTTCATCAATTGTCACGGAAGACTCTCCCGAAGTATATAGAGATTTCAAATCAATCATGTTGTTCCACAAAACATATGAATCATATTATTTAAACTTATTATAATAACAAATAAATCATTTCGAATGCGACTAGAATATTTGCTTCTCACATAGTTAGTTTCAGCTTCTTCAGATGCCCAACCTTTTTCACTTGAGTAATGTGTATTTTTTTAGAACACAATTCTATCAAGTTCAACCCCTTTAGATGTTGTGTCACCATACAAAAGAAATTTAAAAACTTATTTTAGTAAGCATGGGCGTCCAGACAAAATGACAGTATCACTTCTTCTGGTTGTAATTCATTGAGAGATGATAGAATGCTACGATCAAACATCCAAATGGCTAGGAGTTAGCTTCTTGAGTGACATTTAGAAAAATTATTTAAGTAGAAGATCATGGAAATATATACTAAAGTTGATTGCCCACAGGTTTGGTTCTACATGTTTCTTAATATTAGTTCTATGGCATAACCTACATATGTTGCACCCCTTTAACATGGTAAAGATAAACATACGAATTTTAATGAGGAAACAATTAAAAATAAGAACGGATAAAAGACTTCTAATACACAAGATAATAATATAGACTTAAAATACCATTAGTAAAAAAATTAATTTGTTTAACTTACCATTTCAGCACGAGCAGCTACAAATGCTTTTGACCCCATAAAATGGTTACATTTAAGTTTAGATCAATTGACCTTGTTTACCTGCCATCGTTTCTATCATAAAAATATAAATATAAGTAGATGAAATAACACTTAAACAAATAAAGTATATATTTATTTGAATATAGATCACCTTATGCTCTGGATCCGACCACATATCGCAAAGCCTATTCCAATTTTCCAGGGTTAGTTCTGGCACTTCAATATTACGAGCAACTTCTCCAGTGAGTGCACTTCCAAATATCTTTTTAAATTTATAGCGCCACTGCCAGCTTTTATTTTTGAGAATATCCTCACAACTATCATTGATGTAATGCTCGTCTAAGTTAATTTCAAACTTCTCCTAAACATAGGTATTAAACAAACACACATAAAAATCAACATCCCTATAACATATAAGAAGATGAAACACTTACATATTACAATTTAACAAAAAAATAAAATAAAATAGAATCTTACCTGACATCTAATAAGCGCAACATCTTTTTCCTCTACAGTGAGTTCCTTCCACTTATTTGGAAGAGCAAGAAAATTTCTTGCAATTATCACCAATTCATTTGAGAGTTTTGCTGATTGAACCGCCTTACCAAGTCTCTCTACCAACTGGATCTCTATCACTGTCTTTTTTTCCAAAGCCCTCTTCATTTTTTCAAGACTTTTTCCTCTTGTTTTTCCTCGTACCCACTTAATTCTTGCTGCATCATCTGATTAAGAAAATGTTAGTTTCAAATAATATATTAATTGTAAAATACATGTGTAAACATTTTAGTATTTTTATATTCAATTAAGAATATTATGATTAAATCTTTACATAACTAAAAGCTTTAGTTGTTTAAGTTTCAGCTTCATACCTGAAAAGTAACTAATAGCTATGTGTTAATTTATATAAGAATTCATATTACCTGTGTGGCAGTAGCAGGAGTACATTTATTTGACTCATCGGCAGATTGAGCAGATGAAACAATTTGTCCAGTAAGTGTATTTTACTTATAGACTGGTCCTCCTGGAGCCATGATGTTTGATATCCCTGCAAAATATCATGGCATATGCACAACAAATGACAATTATGAACATTTTATGTTTTGACATGTCTCTCTGTTATACAGGTCTGGAGATTTTACGTTCAACTGGGATTTACATGCTGTTGTGAGAAGTCTCTGTAACATGGAGTTAAGAGAAATTGCTACAACATTAATAATACCTCTATTCTGGTAAATCACAGTTTAATGAGGATCCTACTCATGGTAAATCTTATAATAACACAAAATATCAACTCTTATTCCAGATAATGTGATTGTGTTGGTGAGTTTAGTGTCTCCTTCACCGGAAAAAACTAACATTATTTTGGATTAGATGATGTTTTGAGTCTTTCCAAGAATGCAAATTCGACACAAAGTTCAACTATTGAGGCTAGCAAGGCGCTTTGTTACAACGAGAAGATAATGGAAAGATATGAGATATTGGCTGAGAAATTCAACGAGGCAGATCAATGGAGATGGAAAAGAAAAGGATGGAGAGAACTGATAGTTCAACTTTTCTCAAGAGCTACTATATGTTTAATGAATTTGAAGATTGTCCTAAGAGTTCTTTGTAAAATTAAAGTTTTATACTCAAAAAAAAATAACTACATTGAATCAAGTTTATTGTACACCTCTAAAATCTGAAATAAAAAGACTAAGAAGTGATCATGTAGAACTAAACTAGTGATTGCTTCAAATTGCTTTAATTGTGTATGTTTGTAATTTGCTTGTATGGATTTGAAGAAACAATGAACTGTACTACATTGATTCTATTTTAACTCAATACAAAGTTGCAGAGCATGATTTCATGTATGTCTGGTAGCTCTTTTGTGACAAGTTTAAGCAATTCACACGAACAATTTACTTCGATTTTATGTTGCACAAACTACAACTTGGTGTTCAAGCAGTGAAAAGTCTCAAACTGTTGGAGAAAAAAGATTTGATCAAAAACTTGTTTGAAGTGTCTAAACTAGATTTAATAAGTACTCCTCCGTTTCCAATTTATTTTTTGTACTTTTATTTATATTCAGTTTAATATGAATGTTCTTTTTTCTTGGTTATTGGGGGTGCATCTTTAAGACCACAAAGTTAAAAGATATTTTTATATATTATACATATCCTTAAATTAAAAGTCTTTTTTATTAGTTAAAATTTATATCAAATTTAAATTAGACAAATCTGTATCTTTATTTTTTATCTTCTATACTAACTTAAAAGAATGAACTACATAACTTAAATGTAAGTTATTATAATACCACCTACTTAAAACAATAGTATATCTTATATAAAAATATATTTTATTTTATTTATATTATATTATATTAAACACATACACCTTTTCACATTGAAGGGTTGTGACATTTCCAATTAGTTATAACTTTTTCAATGAGTTGTGACATTTTCGAAGGGTTGTGACTTTTCTATAGGGTTGCGACTTTTCCAAAGAGTTGTGACTTTTCTAAAGGGTTGTGACATTTCCAAAAAGTTATAACTTTTCCGATGAGTTATTACCTTTTTGAAGGGTTGTGACTTTTCTAAAGGGTTGTGACACTTTCTTGATAACAATAAGAATTTTTTTATGCACTACCCTTTGTTGGTTATAAAAAGAGGGGTTTCCTCAAATTCCTAAACTATAATTTTGAAGTTTTTCATTGTTCTTCTTCTTCTTAAAACATCCATTTTAGTATATCTTCTATATTTTATATATTTATTTATGTTATGTTATATTATATTATACTAAAAGAAGACACCATTTAAAATTGAATGGTTACGACTTTTCCAAAGAGTTTGACTTTTTTCGATAAGTTGTGACATGTCCAAATGGTTGACTTTTATGATAGAAATAATATGCACATTCTCATACTACCCTTTGTTAACTATATATGAAGGGGTTTCTTCACATTTTTAAACTACGATTTTTTATGTTTTCTACTCTTCTATTCTTAAAAACTCACGTTTGTTTTTCAGACGTTGACAATTTCAAAGTTCAATGAAACTTGAACATTCCCTAACGAATGTTAATTAATATAATACTCAAACTGAAAATATACAATTTAGTATGTCTTTTATATTTTACATCAATATTTACCTATATTATATTATATTAAAAGTAAGAACTCTAACAATACATTATTAACAAATTAATGCACTTTTGGGGAGGGACAAGAAAGTATATTTAAGAGGATGTGTAACTAAAATATTTTAAAAGTAACTAACTTTCAATAGTAATCATAAGAAAGATTACATCCACTATTCATAGGAACTTATACTTTATCATTCATTTTATAATTGTTTACTTAATTTTTTAATCTAATAGTATTCTCATTATTATTAATGTAGTACATAGTTTGATATTCACGTGCAACGGATATATATATATAAAAGAGGAGAAAAAAGAAAAAAAAGGTGTAGTTACAAGGTTGTAAATATGTACGGTATAAGTTGTAAAATAATTTAATAGTTGAAATCTGTGGAAGTCCAGTGCGTGATCATCCAGTCATTATTACAAGGCCTGATTGGAATATCTTAAAATAAATTCCAATTAGTACGATATTTGACATTCAACAGGTTTTTTTTTAAAAAAACGTAATATTTTAAAAATAAATTTAACTAACTTGCCATTATAATAAAAAACAATTCTTTATAAAGAATTACTTAATAGAAATTTAAAATAACATATTTTAATATTTACACGCCACAAAGGATTGATCCAAATTAAAAACCAATGTCAATATCATACCAAATTAAAATGGTATGGTACAATGTTCCTCTATTCTTTTTCGGTACTATAATTCCACAATGTTTTGTTTGGAGAATTTTCAATTAGCAATTCAAGCTGTAAAAAAAAACTTTGTTTTTCTATTTATCATTCACGACTAAAAACATGTTCTTTGATGTTAGTATTGTGGGATAACTCACAACTACCCCCTATACTATGACCGAAATCCCAAA
This sequence comes from Solanum okadae, assembly GCA_036553675.1. NCBI lineage: Eukaryota > Viridiplantae > Streptophyta > Magnoliopsida > Solanales > Solanaceae > Solanum > Solanum okadae. The sequence continues at coordinate 15,453,793 of CM071687.1, read as the reverse complement.
GACACACCTTAACTATACTAAGGTCATATTACCCCCTAGAACCCATTTCTTTTGTAATTTTGTACACCTTTTTAGCCTATGTGGCCTCCAATCAGCTCCCATGTGCCTCTACTAAGTGGAGTCAGGGAGTGTTCCACGTAAGCCAAAAGATGTACAAAATCATTTTTAAAAAAAATTTGTGAGAGGATGTATTTTCACATGTTATGGACGCAAGGCGCCATTCTCGGCATGAATAGCTAAAGTTAGGTCGAGTTTTGAAAAATAGAATTTTGTCTAATTATATATATACTCCCTAAGATAAATGACAATATTTGGAGTGTTACGCTAACTTTTGGTGGCAGAAACACTTGAGGAGGGACTCACTGAATGTAGTTTCACTACTATATTTGTATGTGAGACTTACGTTCAACTTCAATCCACTTTCAATTAAATCTATCAAAAGGTGAACTTGGTATGTTGCATTATATTACTTCTCTAGTCATCCCTCCTACATGTCGACATATGTTCTACTCGAATGGATCATTATATGTGGTTTCATTATAGCTTTATGTGATACTTACATTCAACTTCCATTCACTCTCAGTTAGATCCATCTCAAAGTTGACTCAGGCCATTACTCTCAGTTAATTTTTCGCTCGAGTTGTTGGAGTCACTCGAATTGCACTAGAAATAAATTGAGAAATAATTTCTTGAATCCTACAACAATGTTCATTTGAAATTGCTCCCCTCCTGTCTTTATTGTTACTGGATTTCTCATTGTTGTAGGACAAACTCAAGGAAGATTTTTGTTGCATTGTCTTCACCTCTTTTGAGCACCCTTCGTGGTCTATGTCCAATGGTTGTAGATTCACAATCGGTGGCTCAGATTCCATCTCGATAGTATATGTGTGTTAAGAAATTCTAGAGGATTTTTTTGTGACATTTTATATCTCTCTTGATACTCTAATAAATGTATTTCAAAAACCAAGAAACATACTTAAGATTCTAGTACATGAACTAACAAGTAAAATAATTGTCTTTTCAACCTAGATTATTGAAGCTCAATAACATTAGTGATATCAAAAACCAAAAGAAAGATATTACATAGCTACTTTCAACCCGATCCCTTTCCCCATTTTTGTTACTTGAGAGCAAATTTGTATATTTTATTCAGAAGGTTATGATATGAGTAGCAAAATAACTTAATTTGAACTATAAATTTTTGTGATGTGCGTATTTAAATGTTTGTGGTAAGAGGTGGTTGATACAACATAAGACGGACAAATTGAAGTTCTACAATTAAGTTGCAGCCTGATTTTTTCATCCTAAACAATCTGATGTCTACATGTCATGTCTCGAGAATGGTGTAGTCACTACAATAATTGATGATTTCTTTAGTGTTAGAGGTTATAGAAGACCTGGAAAACGTATTTGCTTAAGTAGTAGAGGCTCTTTATTCATATTATTTTTTCTTAATATTATGTACCCAGAAAATATTTATGTTCCTTATTTGTTAGAGATGTTAATTTATTATTAATATTCATTTTGAGTTGTCTTTAGTAACATGCATCTTTTTTGTCAAGCGGCTAACATTGATTTTATTTTTGTCAAAAAGTTGTTATACATGTCTACAATGAACACAAACAATGTCAAGTTTATTCGTGTTGTGAATATATATACTATCTTATTAGTATTACTTTTATTCATGAGTTGGTGTTTCAACTTGGAACGTCAAGGGAATTTCGAATCCTCTAAACCATTAAGTCAACTTCTAAACATAAAAGAATATCATCAATATATTGTGTAATTTTTTATCAAGTGGTTCTGGTGAACTCACTCACTACCCTATAGATCTTCACTCGAGTTTAGCCAAATATTATTTTTACATTTAGCTATAAAAAAATCATGGTAAATGGTTAAATTATTCAACTACAAAATTTAAATAGTCACTATTTAAGCATTTTATATTTTGTGACAAAATTAGGTTGTGACTAAGTCGCAGGTTAATTAGAGACAATAAAATAATTGTCACTAATTGCTTATATTATTAGAGACAAAAAACAGGGTCACTATTAAATATAAAAATTTGTGGCTAAAGCTTACAACATTCAACTACGAACTCTATTTTGTCGCTATTGGAACAACTTATATTTTGTGATGAAATTTTTTCGTGTCCGAAATTGCAACTAATTTTATGACAAATAACAGTTTGTCACAAATTGGATACATTATTAGCAACCAAATAATGTGTCATTGATGAATAAAATTTGTCACTTGTTGTACGTAATAAATGACGCCAAATTATTTTTTGTTGGGAAATTTTAGTGGACAAAATATTGCTACGAAGTTGTATTATTCGTCACTAAAAGTATGTTGCACATACATTTAAATACGAAATGTATTTTTTTTCACAAGAGGTGAATAATTAGTGACGAATTTTTTGTCGTAGCTAATAATTTCATAGATAAATATCACATTTGTTGTAGTGAACCCCAACTCTTTGTTGGGTATTTTTATTGACGATGACCGTTGTTCCTTTTAATTGGTCATAAAGAGGACATTTGAATGTAATAAAAAATGGCTTCTTTGACATTTAATGGTGGTTGACAAGTCTAATTAAGAAATTATATTTTAATTTTTTTTAGTTGTGGTAGATTGTTGTTTGTTGTTATTGTTGGCTGATTTGCAGGTTTATATAATGAATTACCATGGACGTGACAATGATAGTCACTTTGGTAAAAAATGACAACATTGGTGATTTGAATGATATGCACATGAATGATATTCAAACCACAGGAGCAATCCATATACCTCCTATAGACGGGAGGGTTGTGTTTCACATAACCAGAACAATGATAAAATTGCTCCAAATGAAAGGAAATTTATGGGGCCTAACTCATGAGGATACCCATGAACACCATAGGAATTTCATGGAGGTATGTGTACCTTTAGTGTGCAAGAATATCTCTCAAAAGTCCGTAAGGTTGAGGTTATTCTAGTTCTCTTTAGAGACAGAGGCTACAAAAATGGTTAGCAGAATTACCAAAAGATTCTATTACTTCGTGGGAAGAGCTAAGTGATGCCTTCTTCGAGATATCATTTCCACCCTTAAAGATGGTTAATCTTCGAACCCCGATACAAAATTTCTAGCATATTTGAGGTGAACCTCTAATGAGACATGTATGAGGTTCAAGAAGTTGCTTTTGCAATGTCCAATGCATGATATTCCGAACAATTTGTTGTTGTAATACTTTTATTGCGGCCTTGATTCAGTCAATAGAGGTGTGGCTGATTAGTTGGTCTAAGGTGGATTAATGGGACAGCCGTATGATGTGGTTGCTTTGCTGCTAGATCATATTACCAAAGTAACCAAGTATTGCATACTGGAGAAGACCAAGTGCCTACTCTACAACTGAGTATGAGCAAAGAAAAAATTGAGAAGGACCATGAACGAGATGAACACATGGCCAAAATGGTGACCCAACTAGATTTTTTGTGTAAACATGTCATGGGAGGTTGACTTTAGTTTGTAAATGTTGCTGGAATCAATATTGGGAAGTGCACGGATGAGGCCATGTTTGTGGCATTATAAAATGAGAAAGTCCAATACTTGGGAAATCAAATGGGGGGAGGGGGGGGGGGGGGGGGAGGTCTCACACCAATTATCAACGACAATGTGGCAACCATGGTTTGAACAAAGATAGAGATGGTGGTTGGAAAGATTAGCGTGGTTGAAATTGGAGAGATAGGGTGATGAAAAATATAGGTATGTGCTTCCCCATTATCGTACACGCCGAAAACAACCAGCTGCCCCCAGAAGGAAACCGTATTAAAGAAATGCTTACACATTCTTACAAAGATATTAAATAAGGTTGAAGGAATTGAATAATGAATTAATCACTTTATCCCAAACTATGAATTCTCATTCGAAATCTATCAAGCAGCTAGAGACTCAATTGTGCCAAATCTCCACTCATCTCAATCTAAGGAAAAAGGGAACCCTTGCTTAGTGACCCTATCCCAAACACCAAGAATGATTCTTGAGATTGATAATTATGTTGTTCCACGATGTTAAATAAAGCCTTTCTTGGGAGGCAACCCATGTCCTTAATTTTGTTTTTATTGCTTTAAATAATGTACGTTGTCAGTGCAGCTCGAGAAGAAGTTTAATGATTGAAAAGGGAGGAAAATGTGATGCCAATACCTAAACGGCGATGTGTCAAAGGTGTTGAGTGTACTCATTCTTGTCCACCCTTCTGAGTTGGAATAGGTGGAAAAGTGTACTGTCAAAATTGGCGATTAGAGCTACGATTGGCAATTCGCTGAAGTGCATTATGCGGACTCCATCAGGTCCCCAGACACATTCTTCAAGTTTAGTGTTCGTCCATGCATATTCAATGAGCTTAAGCTTCAATTGGAGATTCACCAAATGGGCCTGATAGAAAAACGCCAAGGATTTTTTCAAATTCAAAAATCAAACCCTATGATATCTTGAAGTCTTTTTCTCTTCTTCCTCTTGCATTGCTTTTTTTGTGTGATCGTTAATCTTTAGTGTGTATTTTCAAAGTTTGAGGAGTGGGTTTTCTTGGATTTCCCATCAACCTAACCCCATTTCCTTTATTTTCTCAACTTGTGCTCCTACTTATGTTGGTTTTCAATTTCTGTAGAGATTTATGACCTTTTAATTGGATAATGAGTGTGGGCTTGAATCCATTAAGTGTTATTGTTTGTAAGATTTCATTGAGATGTGTTATATTGTGCGATTTGAACTGTACCCCATATATATTTCGATGTGTGTGTGCCTGTAGAATTTTAGTCTTGATTGTGTTGGTTGAAATTTTAATTTGAACTAATAATTGTGTTGGTCTTGAGTCCAATTTAATGTGGGTGATATATGATTAGCCTTGTGCTAACCCAAATACATGATTTCTCCCAATGATAGACCGGGTGACTACTTTCTTAAGAGAAAATCGTCAATTCGTGCAATACTTAGCAATATGTGGGGGAAGTCTAAGTAACCATGGAAAGATAACCATATAGGTGGATCGTAATGATGAGAAGAAGCTCATATATGTTACTTATAATGGGTTATCTGTAAAAATTAGGCACTGAGATGCAAACTTCGGCGGCTTGTCTTAGCTCGCCAAAGAGGTTATGGGAATCATCGCATGAGGACCAGTCGTTCACTTTTGCATATATATTACCTTTGGTACTATCTCATTTGGTAAGCTTGTCTTAGTCTACCGAACCCATTTGGCGATCACCGAGTGGTAGTAGATATCGCCTTTGATGACTATGTCTTTTCAATTTGCATGGTCATTTTCGATGTACTTGTCTTAGCTCGCCGAAACTGACTCGTTAAATCAGCAAGTTTGAATTAACTCCATTTTTGTGCTTCATCCTGATATATTGCAACTGTCGAACTCGGCGAGCTTACTAGAGCTCAGTGATCCTAATTGGTGATTCGCCTTCTCAATAGGGGAGCCTCAGGAATGTTTTTGAAGTTTCTTTCAATAAGCGTTTGATTTCAACTAACCTTCAAAATCCTATGTTTGCATGTGTTCTTTGCAGGTAATGACAAGAACTAAAGGAAAGCAAGTTGTTGCATTTGATACTGAATTAGACAGAGATCCTCCTCATCCTCCACCAAAGAAATACGGGTGCCTATCTATTAACTAGCCTTCGAAAGCTCATCCTCGTCAACCATCCACCATCCTACAAGCATCTACCTAAGAGAGGGTACAACCTAAAAAGGGGGTTGTGAGGAGGAGGACTAAGATTAGGTCCAAATTAGTGCAACCCTCTTATATGGGAGCACCGGCTCATAGAATCCTCTAAGTTATCGCTCCAAGAGCCCGCAATAGTATCAAAGTTGCTGGAGAGAGAACTATCATTGAGGAGAGACGAATCTCCACTTACAGAGTCATTCGTGACTTCCCAACTATCTGGGACATTATCCAGTTTCACAAGTTTGAGCAGTTAACCAATCCAATGAACCCCATATTCCTTCTTCGGTGCAAGAGTTCCACAATGCTTATACTCAGGCCCTTCCAAAGAGAAGGAAATGTATAGTTTGCAAACTGCTTAAAGAAGTGGAGGTATGATTGATGCAGAGCTATTAACACTCTACTAGGGATACCAGCATTCCACGAAAATCTATTTTCACTCTGGGTGAGACATGACTTGGATTCCATGAAAGGGTGGTTGACCCCCTTAATTTTTTATTATTGTCCCTCCCAATGGTTGATGGTGCTCAGATTGAGAAGAAAGACTTGAATATGGTAGCGGAGATACAAGTTTGGCTCCATCACTAGTAATATAATGTCTTAGAAGAAAGAGTGTTTCCTTCACCATGACAAGACACTCTTGGTAGGCACAATAAAAGACAAAGAGCGCCTACATATGCGTGCCATTACAACTGATGAGATTCTGCTGAGAGCTAGGCGGGAGAAGACTTCTCTCCTATTTCTGGTGCTGATTATGCCATTTTGTGAGATGAAACGAGTCCCTAAAAGAGCAGTAACAAATGTGAGAGTCACCCTAGTTTCTTGCAGCGATATCTAGAGGATTGAGAGTGAGTGCTTACAAGGGGATGTGGCTAGGAGGAATCTTCCACCACAAGACATGATGCCCGTGGTAGATCCCACTACACATGAGGCTGAGGCTAGCACACCTGCTTCTTCTATGGAGAAGGAATCTATTTCTTCTACTATGCCTCCTGCTCCTCCTGTTGCTTCTAGTGATTCTTTTGTTCATGGTAGTACTAGTATTTCTATTGCTGCTGCTGTGAGACTTTCCAAGAGCCCTATTGCCCATCCCCCATTGACACAAGTGATGATTTGTCATATGGGAAGCCTTGATTAGTCGGCAAATGTTAGAGATGTCCGGGTTGAGACAGAAATGCCATAGATCATTGATCCTGCCATTAAAAAGTCCTTAGCTTCATTGATAGAAAGAGTAGTTAAGTATGAGGGTTTTTTTTAAAGCCATGGTGAGAGGTTGAACAACCTCAACACTAGACTTGAGGCCCAAGAGGAGGCCAAGGGTAGTTCTGGTGCACTAGACACCATTGGAGATGAACTTGCTACCTTGCGAGTGGAGGTAACCCAATTTCAATCCATTGATATGTCCCTACTTTGGGGTGATGTTCTCTTACAAAATTTACCTACCTCCATGGAGGATATTCCTCGTACTAAACATCTTCCTAGTGAGAAGCTTCAGGTAGCTACGTGTGTTGATGAGGTTGATGATAATTAAGATGAGAGGGCCGAGGAAAAGTTTGACCAGGAGATGTATAAGGAAAGTTGTGGGATGAGGAGCATGCGATTTCGAAGATGTTGACTGAGTTCAAGGAGACCGAGAAGGTCATTCTTCAGGCTGCCTCGGGGATAATCATTTTAGAGACTTCAGAGTTTGGTCCTAGTGGAGTCGCTTTAGATACCCCATATTAGTCTTCCTTGATGCCTCATGTTGTCTTATTGCAGGGAATCGATGCCCCTCTTGTAGCGACCTTTTTTAAAGGGACTTAACTTATACTGGCGACACTCAAAAGCGATTAATGAGGGAATAATGATTATACTCTAGTAGAGGGATTAGATGCATAAATACCTCCGAAAAGTAATTTAAGCAAATAACCGACGAGCTTTTCATGATATTATCCTTACACTCAAGGATGAAATAACAAGAATATTATAAGCTTTCGAGTACCGAAATCAGCCTACTCATGCTTCACACAAACATTCGAAAGTAATAGTAGATTTAACATATTACAAGAATTGGGTTTAAACACCCCAAAAAGAACAAAACATATAGCCATATTTATATTACAACTCAGGGTGACATGATCAAATCAGCCCTCAAAATCCCATGTAAATATACAACACATAGAATATGTACAAGTCCCATAGTTTATACAAAATATAGATGCCTATAACCAAATGTGATCCTCCTTAAGGCTCTCAAAACATCCATCTCCAACGGCCAGCTTCGAGCATCATCTCGAATAGCCCCTACGATAGAAATAACTATCGCTAAGCATATAGCTTAGTGGTGTAAAAATTAAAGGTTTGGAGCCCTCAAATTCAGCAAGTTATCATTCTCAAGTCAAGGGCAACATAATTGAACATAATAAATAAATCAAGTAAACAATACATAAAGAGTATCAAGTTTTATATTTAAAGATCAAAATGTCAAGAACGCTCATAGCACAGTTTTCCAAGAGATTTAACAACAAGGCTCGCCCAATATATACATCATGTCGTCACACCAAGCACATGCACCTCAAGAAGGGTCAAAACCCAATAATAAAGAGAACCAAGGACCATATTAAAAATGTCTTTCTAGTTCGTACTTAAAATGGACAACTTCCATTCTTAAGACAGACTAAAAATCCAGAGTCAAGATGGTAAATGATCCGAATCAAGAGGCATGCCAAGAGTGACAAAGTCACAGCCACAAGAAGGACAAGGTCCCAACAAGAGTGCCAAATGATCAAACAATCCGTAAAAGTGGCCGAGTTACACAAGCGTCTTTAATGTATTAAAGAATACCAATACGACAATGCAAAGTGACAAGAGGTAACCAAGGTACCAAAGTAAACTTTCAGATTTACCAGCAGGTAAAAAGAGTACAAGTATAAGTTTATACACAAACCTCAGTTCTTTAGCACAAAAACAGTCCAACACAACTTCACGAGTTCAAATCGTAGACCAACCAGCGTATCAAAGTCTTCAACTCGTACACGAGGATATACAACCTTAAAAAATGAATTAAATAACTTATTTAATTTCTAGTAGCTCAATAATGATGGCGTAACACATGGTTATCATCACAAGTAAGCCTAGCCTGTACAAATACGACTATACTCCAAAAACAGAAATTCTGCCCAATAAAAGCACTTCATGTCGCAACTTAGATTAGAAACAGAAAACGGCCAAAATGGAATTTATATCCTTCATAAAAGATGTAGGTACATATCTTAAGCTTGCAAATAATCAAGAATCACCTCAAAATATGCTTTGTACAAAAAGATATAATCAAAACACTAACAGTTGAACATACAGGATTTCAAATTCCAGAATCTTGATAGAAATGTCATATGTTGCGTCCCTTATTTCATAGTCATAAAAGATAAATTTGAGTTTACCATAAACAGAAGAGTTGTAGGTATAGGAATCAGCTTTCCAAATCATATTTATTCACCGAAAAAGGAGTTATACAGAACGAGAAATTCTAAAAGTACTAAACACTACTCAACTAAAAAAAAACAAGTTTTGATTACTCACCAAAAGGTAGGATGTCTTGACTTCCAGCTAGAAGGACCAAGGTTTTCTCTTGTTATTTTGATGAACAACAGGTTAGAAAATGTTCTTAGGTTCTTGGACTTCAGTTCCAAACGAAAATATCAAGAGGAGGTGTGATAATATAGTCTTTAGAGTGATGCTTAGTCACATATACAACTGTCACTAAAAGGTGCTGCCTCAAATTATTGTGTGCTGCCCAAAATGTATACATATACACCTATATGTATATAATTGATACAACACTTTCAATTCATATTAAATTTTAATTAGAAAAATTACGTAAATACCCCCATACAATACCTTAAATTACGACCACAATTTATTTTAAGCAAGGTTGCAAATATCCCAAAATTTCAAGTTCCCAAAATAAGAGTAAACCTTATTGTAGTAATTAAGAAATGATGCATCAGCATGCAAGAGTTGGTCTAGTATTTTAGGGGTGTTACAACTCTCTCCCCCTTAAAGAAATTTCGTCTCAAAATTTACCTTACACTAGTCCCAGAACAACTGCGGATATAGGGTCCTAAAGTCTTCTTCTCTTTCCCAGGTAGCTTCTTTTCCAGAATGGTTCCTCCAAATTACCTTTACTAAGGGGATTCTCTTGTTCCTAAGTTGCTTTACTTCTCGAGCTTGAATTAGAATAGGTTTTTCATTATACGTCAAGTTAGGATTAACCTCAATATATTCAACTGGAAGAACATGAGATGGATCAGAACGATATCTTCTGAGCATAGAAACATGGAAGACATTGTGGATTTTGTCAAACTCAGGTGGCAACGCCAATTTATAAGCAACTGGTCCAACCCTTTCAAGTATCTCATAAGGTCCAATAAATCGAGGACTAAGTTTTCCTTTCTGGCCAAATCTCATAATCTTTTTCCATGGAGACACCTTTAAGAATACTTTATCTCCAACTTGATATTCAATATCACGCCTTTTAAGATCAGTGTATGACTTTTGTCTATCCGAAGAAATCTTTAGACGATCTTTGATACTTTTTGCCTTGTCCTCTGTTTGTTGCACAAATTCAGGACCAATAAGATTTCTTTCACTAATTTCACTCCAACAAAGAGGGGTCCGACATTTTCTTCCGTATAAGGCTTCATAGGGAGGCATTCCAATACTCGATTGGTAGCTATTATTGTAAGGAAATTCTATCAAAGCCAAGTGTTTGTCCCAACTACCTTCAAACTCCATAGTGCAAGCTGAAGCATATCCTCCAAAATTTGTATCACTCTTTCCGACTGGCCGTCAATTTGAGGATGGAACGAAGTGCTATACCTCAACTTAGTACCCAATACTTCCTGCAAGCTACCCCAAAATCTAGATGTAAACCTTGGGTCCCGATATGATACAATAGACATAGGGATCCCATGTAGTCTTCAATCTCATTAATGTACAACTCGGCTAAACGCTCAAGTGAGTAATCCAATCCTGATTGCTAAGAAGTGAGCACTCTTGGTTTGCCTGTCCACAATCACCCATATTGCATCATGATTTCTCTGAGTACGAGGAAGTCCAGAAACAAAGTCCATAGTTATTCTCTCCCATTTCCATTCCAGCATCGACAAGGGTTGTAGTAAACCCACTGGACTTGATGTTCTGCCTTTACTTGTTGACAAACCAAACATTTAGAGACGAACTCCGTAATGTCTCTCTTCATACCATTCCACTAATAATTTTCTTTGATGGTCCGGTACATCTTTGTACCTCCAAGATGCATTGCATATGGTGAAGTATGTGCTTCATTCAATATTTCTCTCCTCAATCTCTCATCATTAGGGACACATAACTTGTTTTGATAAAATAGGCCACCATCCTCCGTAAATGTAAAATCAAGTTTTTCCCCACTTTGAACTTCTCTGGTCAATTTTACAAGTTTCTCATCAAACATTTGTGCTTCTTTCACTTGCTCAAGTAATATTGGCTTTACTTTTAAATTAGCATTAGCTGAACCATTTGAATCAAGTGTAAAACAAACATTCATGGATCTTAACTCAAGGAACAAGGGTAAAGGACTCAAAGAAATGCTTGCGAAGGATTTCCGACTTAAGGCATCTGCAACCACATTAGCTTTACCTGGATGATAATCAATCGTGCAGTCATAATCCTTGATGAGTTCAAGTCATCTACGTTGTCGAAGTTTTAGCTCCTTTTGAGTACCCAAGTACTTTAAGCTCTTGTGATCAGTGAAGATATGACATTTCTCTCCATATAAATAATGCCGCCATATTTTTAAAGCAAACACAATAGCAGCAAGTTCAAGATCATGAGTAGGATAATTCAATTCATGCGATTTTAATTTCCGAGAGGCATAAGAAATTACCTTCCCTTCTTGCATCAAAACGTATCCGAGATCATTGTGAGAAGAATCACTGTATACTACATACTCTTTCCCTTCAATTGGTAGAGTAAGTATACGCTTGAGTCAACAAGGATTTGAGAGTTTCAAAGCTCTCTTGACATTTGTCATCCCAAATAAAATTTACTTCCTTCTGCAAGAGCTTAGTCAACTCAGAGGCAATAATGAAAAAGCCTTTCATAAATCTTTTGTAGTATCCTGCTAAGCCCAAGAAACTTCTTACTTCAGTCAGACTTTTGGGAGGTCTCCATTCAGCAATTGCTTGTATTTTACTAGGATCCACCTTCACACCTTCAGTTGATACAACATGTCCCAGAAAAACTACTTCATCAAGCCAAAATTCATACTTGGAAATTTAGCATAAAGTTCTTTCTCCTTCAAAATTTTCAAAATAATCCGGAGGTGTTTATCATGGTCTTCACTACTTCTGGAAAATATTAAAATAGCATCTATAAAAACAACCACAAACTGATCAAGATAAGGCTTGAATACTCGATTCATTAGATCAATGAATATCACAGGAGCATTTGTCAATCCGAATGGCATCACCAAAACTTCAAAATGACTATATTGAGTACTAAAAGCAGTTTTAGTAATATCTTTCTCTCTAACACGCAGCTGGTGATATCCAGACCTTAAATCAATTTTTGAGAATACTTTAGCACCTTTAAGATGGTCAAACAAATCATCAATTCTTGGTAGTGGATATCTATTCTTGATTGTTATTTTGTTCAATTGTTTATAGTCAATACAAAGCCTAAGAGTGCCATCTTTCTTCTTTACGAATAAAACAGGGGCTCCCCAAGGTGAAACACTATGTCGAATAAAACCTTTCTCAAGTAGTTCTTGAAATTGAGCTTTCAATTCTCTTAACTCTGTTGGAGCCATTCTATAAGGGGTGATCGAAATAGGAGTAGATCCAGGAATAAGCTCGATTGGAAATTCAACCTCTCTTTCCGGGGGCAATCCCAGAAGGTTTTCTGGAAATACTTCTGGAAAATCACATACAGCAAGTATGTCCTTGATACAAGGACTCTTCAATTGTGAATCAACTATGTAAGCAAGGTATACCCCACAACCTTGATGCATCAACTTTCTTTCCAAGGCCGCAGAAATAAAACTAGATGTTACTGATCTTTCACCTTGTACAATGATGTGTGAAAATGTAGGATCATTAAAAGTCACATGCTTAGACCTACAATCTACCACCGCATGATATTTATAAAGCCAATCTATCCCGATAATAACATCAAAATCCTTGAAGGGCATTTCAATCTAATCAGCAGGGAAGACTAGGTTTTGAATCACGAAGGGACAATCTTTAATTTGTAAACTTGATTACACACAACTTGATAACCCAAAGGACTTTCAACCAGCACATCGTAATTAAGTCTCACAGATTTCACATTTTCAGGAAGAACAAGTGATGAACAAATATAGGAATGTGTAGAACCAGGATCAAATAATGTAAACACACATAAGCCAAATAAGTGAAATTTACTGACAACCACGTCTTGTCCATCTTGATCATCCCTCTGCCTCATAGCATAAGCGCGTGCAGTAGCCCTTTGCCCACTAGCTTGATTAGCTCCACTTGTACCTGCTGCCTCGGTGTTTTTAGGTCTTGCACCTCTATTAGTTTGAGGAGGATTGACAGAAGGATTATGAATTGAGCCTTCAGTTCTCAACGATGGAGCATTATTAGGATTAGGACAATCCTTCACTTTATGATCAAAACTCCCATAATTGAAACATGCACCAAAAGGTCTCCTGCATGTACCATAATGATTCTTTCCACATAGTGGACAAGTGGGAACACGAGGCTTGCCTTGGCCATAATTTGGAGTGCTAGTTGTAGAAATTTCTGATCTGTTTTGCCTTTGTTGAGGTGGCCTATTATCACTACCAGCCTTAGAATTATCAAACCTTCCCCTTTTGGATGGACCCCCAAAATCTGGTCTAGGCTTTAGGAATCTGTTTTCATTTCTACTAGCTTCTTCTTTATCAAGTCGTTCCCAAGTAAAAGCAACACACACTAACTTACAAAATTTCTCATGTTGCAGGATCGCCACATTCTTCCTAATGGAATCATTTAAACCGTCTTCAAACTTCCAGCAATTGTGTTTTTCCTCTTTAATAATACCACCAGCATAGCGAGAGAGCCTTAGAAACTTCTGTTCATATTCAACAATAGACATGCCTCGTTGTCGTAAATTCAAAAACTCTTTTTTCTTTGCATCACAATAAGCAGGTGGGACATACTTCACACGAAATTCCTTAAGGAAATCATCCCAAGTAAGAACAGGATGTTTTACCTCGGCATTCGAAACACTTACCCACCAATGGTAAGCATCCTTTTGTAATAGTGAAATAACATACTTAAATTTTGCAACATCTGAACCCTCTAACTGCTCAAATACGCTCTCCATGCGATCAAGCCATTGTTCAACATCAGTGGGATCAACAGTGCCTTCAAACTCCACTCCACCCATTTTCCTCATTTTCTCAAAGTTAATCCGGTGGGGATCAGCATCGATTCAGCCATGTGGTGGAAGAATTCAGACATTTGTTGAAAATGAGGATTCATGGTTTGAGTACCATGATTCATGTGAGGATGTGGGCCAGCTCTTACACTCTGATGGTTTCCCACTTCAGAACCACTAGTGTGGGGAACATACTGATTCGAGATATGTTCTACAACCCCTTCCAGTGCATGAGGTTGGAAAACAGAGGCACTCGAACCTTCACGAGCAGCTTCCATAGGTCGGTCATAAGAAGTGGCCATGACTTAATTCCTTCAAAAGGTAAGATCACATTGCATTAGGGATATGTACTTGATGCATATGCACTCTACATGCAATAAAAACATTATAAACCATGTAATTGACCAAATAATACAAATAGAACCTTTTTCCGAAACTGAACAGGTATACAAGTAATTCAAATCAAAATTCCTAGAACCACAAACCTAGGCTCTGATATCAACACTTGAAGCGATACTTTTTAAAGAGACTTAACTTATAGTTGCGACACTCAAAAGTGATTAACGAGGGAATACTGATTATAATCTAGTAGAGGGATTAGATGCGTAAAGACCTCCGAAAAGTAATTTAAGCAAATAACCGACGAGCTTTTCATGTATATATATTATCCTTACACTCAAGGATGAAATAACAAGAATATTATAAGCTTTCGAGTACCGAAATCAGCCTGCTCATGCTTCACACAAACATTCGAAAGAAACAGTAGATTTAGGATATTACAAGACTTGGTTTACACACCCCAAAAAGAACAAAACATATAGCCATATTTATATTACAACTCATGGTGACCTGATCAAATCAGCCCTCAAAATCCCATGTAAATATACAACACATAGAATATGTACAAGTTCCAAGGGTTATACAAAATATAGATGCCCATAAGCAAATGTGATCTTCCTTAAGGCTCTCATAACATCCATCTCCAATGGCCAGCTTCAAGCATCATCTCGAAAAACCCCTACGATAGAAACAACTATCGCTAAGCATATAGCTTAGTGGTGTAAAAACTAAAGGTTTGGAGCCCTCAAATTCAGCAAGTTATCATTCTCAAGTCAAGGGCAGCATAATTGAACATAATAAATAAATCAAGTAAACAATATATAAAGAGTATCAAGTTTTATATTTAAAGATCCAATTATCAAGAACGCTCATAGCACAGTTTTCCAAGAGATTCAACAACAAGGCTCGCCCAATATATACAACATGTTGTCACACAGAGCACAAGCAGGTATCAAGAAGGGTCAAAACCAAATAATTAACAGAACCAAGAACCATATTAGAAATGGCTTTCTAGTTCGTACTTAAAATGGACAACTTCCATTCTTAAGACGGACTAAAAATCCAGAGTCAAGATGGTAAATGATCCGAATCAAGAGGCATGCCAAGAGTGACAAAGTCACAGCCACAAGAAGGACAAGGTCCCAACAAGAGTGCCATGTGATCAAACAATCTGTACAAGTGGGCGAGTTACACAAGTGTCATTAATGTATTAAAGAATACCAATACGACAATGCACTTTGACAAGAGGTAACCAAGGTACCAAAGTAAACTTTCAGATTTACCAGCAGGTAAAAAGAATACAAGTATAAGTTTATACACAAACCTCAGTTCTTTAGCACAAAAACAACACAACTTCACGAGTTCAAATCGTAGACCAACCAGCGTATCAAAGTCTTCAACTCGTACACGAGGATATGCAACCTTAAAAAATGAATTAAATAACTTATTTAGTTTCTAGTAGCTCAATAATGATGGAGTAACACAGGGTTATCATCACAAGTAAGCCTAGCCTGTACAAATACGAATATACTCCAAAAAGAGAAATTCTGCCCAATAAAAGCACTTCATGTCGCAACGTAGATTTGAAACAAAAAATGGCCAAAATGGAATTTAAATCCTTCATAAAAGATGTAGGTACATCTCTTAATCTTGCAAATAATCAAGAATCACCGCAAAATACGCTTTGTACAAAAAGATATAATCAAAACACTAACAGTTGAACATACAGGAATTCAAATTCCAAAATTTGGACAGAACATGCCATATGTTGCGTCCGTTATTTCGTAGTCATAAAAGTTAAATTTGAGTTTACCATAAACATAAGAGTTGTAGGTATAGGAATCAGCTTTCCAAATCATATTTATTCACCGAAAAAGGAGTTATACAGAACGAGAAATTCTAAAAGTACTAACCACTACTCAACTAAAAAAACAAGTTTTGATTACTCACCAAAAGTTAGGATGTCTGGACTTCCAGCTAGAAGGACCAAGGTTTTCTCTTGTGATTTTGATTAACAACAGGTTAGAAAATGTTCTTAGGTTCTTGGACTTCAGTTTCAAACGAAAATAACAGAGGAGGTGTGATAATATAGTCTTAAGAGTGATGCTTAGTCACATATACAACTGTCACTAAAAGGTGCGGCCCCAAATTGTTGTGTGCTGCCCAAAATGTATACACATACACCTATATGTATATAATTGATACCAACACTTTCAATTCATATGAATTTTTAATTAGAAAAATTACGTAAATACCCTCATACAATACCTTAAATTACGAGCACAATTTATTTTAAGCAAGGTTGCAAGTATCACAAAATTTCAAGTTCCCAAAATAAGAATAAAACATATTGTAGTAATTACGAAATGATGCATCAACATGCAATAGTTTATCTAGTATTTTAGGGGTGTTACTCCTCTTGTGGCTTCCCCACCTGAGATTCCGGATGAGAGTGCTCATAGGCATTTCCTATTAGTGGGACCCTTTTATCTCTGTCTTCTATACTTTCTTTATTACTACATTTAGGAGACTGCATTTTATTTTGGTGGACTGAGGGCCTCCATGCCAATATTCCTCCTTTTTTTTTATTGTATTTTGTTATCTTGTGTTTTGGATAATTGTAGTACTTTATCTTCGTTTGTGTTATGGGGCTCCTTTGGTTGAAGTCATGTGTCTCTTTTATCTTTTTCGTTTGCTCTTGTTTTATTTTGCAATCCCTTCATGAGTTATGAAAATCATGGAATGTTTGAAGTTTTCATTGATAGTTATTTGAGAATCGTTATTGTTCAATATTGATGTCTTGAATCACTACAAGAAAAATGACGTTTAACGAAGGGAAATCCAGTCGTTAAAAGTCTAAATCTAGTGATTAATGGTCTATAACGACCTAGCAGAAATTGGTCATCACTAGTAGTTAAAAGCTCCATCGTTAAGGTTCATGACCGGATTGCATAGCCGGTTGTTAGATATCACTTAGTGACAATGATAAATTTCGTCGCTACATTTACTAACAACGACCGAAAATTCCCTTCGTTGATGGTCATTTGGTTGTTAAAACCTTGAAGTAAAACCACAAATTCTAGTCGTTATAAGTAATTTTAGCGGTCAAAATTTCATTCATTGATTACAATAAATTTACCGACCAAGTTTAAGTTCCTTTCGTTGATTTTAATAAATTTAACAACCAATTTTCCATTCAGAAATTTAGTTTGGAATAATTGCATATATAGTTTTTATTTTCCTCAAGCAATTCCAGATCTTAATATCATTTCATTTTATTTCACAAGCCATGAAAAATTTGATATAAAATTTCATAATTGTTTAGCTATGAATGAAATAATACTGGAAAACTTACATATAAATATTTGTGTTCAACACAATATCTTAAAAAACATACATGTTCAACATAAGATCTAAATAACATAGATGTCCGACATAATATTATAAAACATGCATGTTTGGCATCTATCAAATCCTAAAAATTGAGAAACTGAAATAGTAGGATAGGTTGAAAATATACCTAGAGGGCATCTTGAGGATTGAGGGTCGTATTGTTGTTCCTAGAGTTGGTGAGTTAGTTGGGTTGATTTTTCAGAAGTCTCTTTGTTCCAGGTATTCTATTAATCCTGGTGCTGTGAAGTTGTATCATGATTTGAGGCGCCATTACTAGTGGCGTGGAATGAAGTAGGACATTGCAACTTTTATGGCTAGGTGCTTGAACTATCAGCAGGTGGAGTAGGAGCACTAGAGACTGGGAGTTTTACTCAGCTTGTACCCATTCAAAAGTTGAAGTGGGAGCTTATAGCCATGGATTATGTGGTAGGCTTGTCGCGTACTTTTTAGGGTTTTGATTTTATATGTGTCATCGTTGATCGATTGACTAAGTCATCTAAGACTTTACAAATTCAAACTTCTTACACATCAGAGAGGTTCACTCAGATGTACCTTAGATAGAGTGTCTTCTTGAATGAGGTGCCGATTTCTATAATATTTGATTGTGTTACTTAGGTCACTTCACATTATAGGAGGTCTATTCAGAGGGAGTTGGGTATTGAGGTTAAGATCCGCAAAACTTTTCACTCTCAAACCGATGCCAACTTTAAGAGGACTATTCACATTTTGGATTATATGTTACGTGCTTGTGTTATGGATTTTTCGAGGCTAGTGGGATCAGTCTTTGGTTTTGGCAGAGTTTTCATACATTAATAGCTACCATTCGAGCATCCAGATGACACCATTTGAGGCATGATATGGTAGGAGATGTCGGTCTCCAATGGGTTGGTTTGATGCTTTTGAGGTTTGGCCATGGGGCACTGACTTATTGACAAATCCATGGATAGCATGTGGGTGTTATAGGAGCGACTCAGTACTGCTCAGAGTAGGCTGAAGAGCTATGTGGATCAAAGGCCACGACCTTTAGTGTTTGTAGGGTGTGATAATGTGTTCTTATGGGTGTCGCCCATGAAGAGCGTGATGAGGTTTAGGAGGAGGGGTAAGCTTAGCACCAAGTTTATCGGTCATTTTGAGATTCTGTTGTGGGTAGGAGACGTAGCTTATGAGATATCCTTGTCTCTAGCTCTTTTCGGTATTTATTCTGTGTTTCATGTCTCTATATTGAGGCTGTATTTTCTTGATGAGTTTAATGTGGTTCAATGGGAGTTGGTTCAACTTGATAAGACTTTGAGTTTTTAGGAGGACAATGTGACCATTCTAGACACGTAGATTAGATAGTTGCGGTCTAAGGAGATCCCATCAGTGAAGGTTCAGTAGAGGCACCATCCGATCGAGGAGGCTACTTGGCAGACCGAGCTTGATATGCAGACCTGGTATCCTCATATTTTTGATCCTTCAGGAATTTCCTGTACTTTACTTTCGCGGATGAAAGTCCTTTTAGTGGTATTTGTTGTAGTAACCCTCGGGGTTATTTTTGTGTTTCTGTGTGCTTTTCCTACTTTCCTTAGCTTTTGTGTAGCTTATGTGTGACGCTCTGTTTGGTTGGCATGCGGCCCGAGGTGTTTTGTTCAGTTCAGTGCAACTTTTGAGTTTTGGAAGCTTTATGCTTGGAGGAGTTGACTTTAGGAAACATTTAGAGATTCTAATGTTGGATTGAAATTTCGTCAGTTCTAGAAGGGTCATTTTGGTCTAGATTGATGATTGGTTTGGGTTTTCGGATTTTCATTTGAAGTTGGCACAATTAAGAGTTTTGGAGTTTTAAGTTTGCTCAAATTTGAACTTTGGGCACATTTCTTGGTAAATGTACCCAGAATAAGTTTCGTTAGCACAGTTCCGAAATGCCGAGTTTGGTCGTGAATGACCTTTGGTTTGATTCCCAAGGGTGTCAGGGTATGTTTTTTTTGCTTGTGGAGTTTTTGTGTTGTTTCTTTTTCAAAGTGTTGACTTTGGTCAACATTTGGATGAGACGTCCTCAAATGGTGGTTTCATTGATCCTGTTAAGTCTGAAATGTTGTTTCAAAGTGGTTTGCACTTTTGGTTTGCGTCATTTGACTCCGAATGAATTTCGAGGCCTTGCTCAAAGATTTCGAAACTTAGGCATTCTTTTATTTTTTGCTAGTGTCTGGTGCAATAACTTGAGCGAACTCCTGGCCGTTTAAGAAAAGTATGCATAAACAACCAAGGGGCCGCTTAGAGGCGGGGGTCGCTTAAGCGACCCAGCCTTGGCTTTTGCGAATGTCGCATAAGCAACCAAGTGGTTTCTTAAGCAAAGGGTGCCTCTTTAGGCGGGGTTCGCTTAAGCGAACATTTGGCCGCTTATGCGATGTTCACTTAAGCGAACAAATATCCGATTTTTCAGAAAATACAAGGATTAAATTCACATTCTTGATTCATTCTTCTGCTAATGAAACCAACTCTTGGAGAGCTCGCCGTTAGGCAATTTTGGTCATTTCTTAACCATTTTTCAGCACTTCAAAGTTTATTTTTTTCCTCTCCCAGTTTTCTACACCGTTATACCTTCAATTTCGTAATTCAATCTCATTTTCGACATCAAATCCCTTGATTTATAAACTTTAAAATAAGTTAATTTATCCATTTGAGGTCCAAAATGAGTCCCATTTGTGGTCATCTTTTTGGCATGTGATCCTTTGCCAAATAAGGACAATATGACGGTTTTCTTTTTATTTTTCAGTAACATTGATTCATGGGCTATTGTAGGCCCAATTTCCAATTTTTGAGTTAGTGATATGGGTATCGTTGGACTCATTTTAATTTACTCATTGTGTTGGTGATAGCTTCACAGCAATTCGAGGCTCGTTGAAAGGGAAAAGCATCAAAATTGTAGTTCGTATATGGTTTTCTCCTTGAGGTAGGTTATGGATTCCTTTTCATAGACTTGGCTTAGTTAGATTAAGTATATTTGAATAGTATCACAGGATCTGGAAGGCCTTAGTTTAGGTGATCCTTGTGTGAATAGTATCCTTAGACCTTACTTCTAGGTGGTGTGAAACTTAGGGTTGTGTGGTGTTTGATTGTTTTTATTGGTTTGGATGATTATATGGATTCCTTGAGTTGTGCTACTTCTTTGGTTGTTTATGAAATTGTTGGACCTAAGGTCGTGAGCTCGGACTGGCAGGAGTCCCAAGTTAGTACTTTTATGGTGTGACGAGTATTTTTCTCGATTTTATGTGTATGCCACGAGTTGATTGTGATTATAATTATGTGTAGTATCTATTTTCTTGATTTGCGACAAAGAAATGGTTTATTGCCAATAAATGAGGTTATTCTTAATGAGTAGGAAGTCCTTGGGACTTGTGTTACATAAAGTGGTGAAAGGCCCTTTTTATTTTTTTCCCCCACCTTTTAGCTGCATATACTCTGATCAGCTCGAGGTACCATTCCAGGAGGCCTGATAGCTTAGCTGGGCTATAGTTTACTTTTGATCCATATTGTAGATGAGCTCGAGGCATCATACCGGGTGGCCCATTGATACAGATATTCGGGTTATAGGTAAGTTCATGTGACATACCGGACGACCTTTGAATAAGCATATTCAGGTTATTGGCTTATGGATAAGCTTGAGGTGTCATTCCAGGCAACTTGGTGTTTCTTCCGGGCATATAATGTACTTATTTTGGAGTTTGACATTGTGATGTTTCATGAGTTTCCTTTGGATGTGTTGGTTGTTTTGTTTGTGTGTATTCTTGCTGATTCTGGATTTTCTCTTACTTGTTCTCCTTTATTAGCTCGTTTTGCCTTATCTTGCCCTTGCCTTGTTAGCTTCGTCGTGCTTCTAATTCATATTTGATCTTTCGGAGTTCGGCCAACTTATGATGCCTACTGGGTACCCCATGTTTGTTACTCATACTGAACCTCTGCATCTTTTCTGATGCAGCTCCCACCCAGTTTGAGCAACCCTCAGTAGTGAACGTTTGGATCTCCCATAGCTGTCCAAGACTTGGATTGCGGTGAGCTCCCAGTGTTCAAAGACTTCATGCTTTCCTCCTTTTGTTTTGACTTTCATGTTGTATTAGTCAATCTTTGTATATATATATATATATATATATTTATGACTTTCTATTCGAAGTAGCTCATGTATATGTGACACAAGCTCCCGGGGATTTGTATCTAGTTATAGTTTGTCTCTAGGTCAATTTTGGGCCTATTTTGTATATTTTGTAGCATAGTGCAAATATATATATGATACAACCCTTCTTTATATATATGTATATATACTAGTAAATATTACCCGCGGTTCGCGCTGGAATTTAATATCACAGAATTTATAAAATAATACTTAAAACCTATCAGTCATTAAAACTAAAACACTATATTATTTTACATACAAGATTACATAGTAATGAACATTAATAATGTAAAGGAAAATGAAAATTATAACATCTTATCATTTATCCTTAATTACATAATCATAAATTTATGATTGTGAAAGAAATACCGGGATCGTAACATAAGCAATGGTGTTAGTGAGCCACTCAATAAGAGCAAAGTACACGAATATTTAATTGTGGAGAAGAAGAAGAACAATAAGCAGAATCGTAAGTTCAGAATTTTTGTTGTTTTAAAATGAAAGAAAATTCCTCTATTTATAGACAATAAAGGGTAGTGTGAACTAATGTTTGTTGTGCCTTATCGGAAAGGTCACAATTATTTGAAAAAGTTGCAACCCTTCGGAAAGTCACAACCTTTTATAAAAGTCACAACTTTTCATAAAAGTTCTAACTCTTTATTGAAGTCACAACTTTTCATAAAAGTCAAAACTTTTCATAAAAGTCACAACTTTCATAAAACTCATAACTTTTCATGAAAGGGAAGACTAGTTTTGGAAATAAATAAATTAAAAGGGAATCCTCGTTTGTGGTGGCGCCACGTAGGTGGTTCTAGGGTTCTGCTTTATATATATATATATATATATATATATATATATATATATATATATATATATATATATATATATATATATATTATTCTTGTCTTTATGATTTATTTACTTATGTTATGCATTATGGAGTCTTCCGCTTCTTATGTCTTCGGTTTAGGCTTGTCCACTAGGTAAGTTGTAGTGGACGCCATCACGGCCCGACTTCGGGTTGTGACAACCAATAAAAAAGGTAAAACTAAACTAAAATATGAGTATTCCTTTAATCCTAACCGAATCGCCTCAACTACAATGTGTATAGAAATCAACCCAACCTACAACTTACAATACACAAATCACAAGGCTTAACAATCAAAGTCCAATATTCATAGTTCAACAATCAACAAGTATCAAGTTATTCAATCATGAGTATCAAGTATTCCAATCACAAGTATCAAGTATCTCAATCATAAGTATGAAGTAGATCAATCACAAGTATCAAGTTCCTCAAATCTAAATAATTGAACTTTTGCCGGAAGTATTTCCCATCGGCATAATATCACTCATCAAGCCATTTCCCATTGGCACAATATCACTCGGCAAAACCATTTCTAATTGCACAATATAACTTGCTGGAATCATTTCCCATCATCACAATATCACTCGCTGGACCAATTTCCCATTGGCGTTATATAATTTCACTTGCAAGAACCATTTCCCATTGCCATAATCACCACATGTCTCATAACAGTGTTTAAAAATCAATGCAAATAGGCAATTTCACAACATAAGGAAGAGACAATAAACTCAAACAATTAAAGTCAACAATGATCACATCAAAACATTTCATCAATCAACAAATTATGATCAGATTCAAGGCAATTTACAAAATACAACCATCAACACATTGTCTTTTTCATTTATTCCCCTTTTTCATTCATTAAGATCAATCAAGTGGAGTAACTGAACTCATGACCTCACTCTCATCACTCCCCAACATACACATTGAAGGGAAACACAATATTCTACAGGTTTCACAGGGTTTAGAAGTTCACTTGCCATAATTCAATCAAAAGTTAATTCGAGATTTGATCTTTTCCTTTCTGAACAATATCCTAAGACACTTATTAAATCCAACAAGTAATCACAATAAGATTCCAGAAATAACAATACACATATCATATACATTGAAGAGTGGGTCAAATCAACTCAAAAATCCAATTCTAAAAAAGAGGTTTGAGTAAGAAAATCATTACTTGAATACATAATCCAAGGCATTTGGAACTCATTAATGAAAACCATTTCGGAAAAGGATTTGAAACCAGTTCACAATCAGCATTTTACTACAAAAATACATGTTCTTGATAACCTTATATTATCATTTGAGAACCTTAATTTGAACACTTATAATCATAGATAATAATTGGTAAATGAAGATTTTAGATTAGGAATCGTTACCTAAAAATTTCATCTCAAAAATCCTGTTCAAATCTCCCCACCAAAGCTCCCAAAACTCAAAGAAAGGAGAAATGGAGTTGAAACGCCAAAATTTTGGAAACATTCTGTCCAGGGGTACTCCGTGAATACGGACCCCTTCCCACAAACACAACATTTAATGAACCAGCCCTCCACGAATGCGACAGGGCTCTCGAGAATACAGAGGTCAACTTCTTTTTCCTTCGTGAATGCGGTCGAGACTCTGTGAATGCGGGGTACCCTCAAAATACCCTTCATGAACATGTCGACTAGCTGCAGGAATGTGAAGGGTTAGTCGCCATAAGTCTAACCCAGTAATCCACAACAACTCTGTAAAGGTCCATGATTTGCTTCGAATCACATACACACAAACCAAATATAGTACTTGACTATACAATGGAACAATCAAAATATGAGTCTGAGGTTTCCTTGACTTGAAACCCATGCAAGTAACAAAATACAAACATAACGCCTGAAACGGCTAAATCATGGGACTTCTAAAAGATGAATTAAAAGGGGTCATTTGAATGATGGAGTGGTAAATTTTGTTGTAAGCAAGCTTTGCTAAGGGAAAAATATGATCCCATCTAGAACCAAAGTCGATCACACTTTCTCGGAGCATATCCTCTAACACATGAATAGTCTGCTCGGAATGTCTGTCAGACTAAGGATGGAATCCCAACTTAATTTTGAAACTAATTGTGCTGTTAATTTACTTTCTCTAGGTTGTAAACATAACCCAAAACCTTTTGGATCAGTCGTCTATAACCATCTCATTCTTTTCTCGAAAGTCTAATGTGAGGACACCTATTGGGATGTACATAAGTAAAGTATTTTTTTCATCGATTGTCAATTTTTTTTACTTTAGGTAATTACAAAATTTACAGAAAAAAATGACATTCAATTTAAAAAGTTATAATTAAAGAATATGAATTAAAGCTAAAGAGCGTAGCTAAGGTTGGTCCCATAATTTTAAAAAAAATTGTAGACTAACTATCTTAAAGTGAAAGAATTTCTTTTTCTTTTTCTGAAAATGCCCATGCAAATCAACACCTATATAAAAAGAGAATGTACACATAATATTATTTATAATCCAATTTATATCACATCAAAATTTTGAAATTTTGAGTGTGAATTTATGTGACTCAATTGCAAGATTTAATATTCACACTTCGTTGGATGATTTTGATCTGTCAAATAATGAACACACTTTACACAAGTTTTTTGTTTTCCCTCTATTTTCACATTTTTCTCTCACACAAAAAAAGGCTCATATAAGTCACATTTCTTTTGTTGTGTTTCTCTATCTCGTTCTATATATTAGTATGTCTATGCATCCAATTTCTTTGAATTCATCAATCTCTTTTACTGTATTTTTAAAGTTTTTGAAATTCAAAGCATTCTATTCTTGATTTTTCGATAGAAAAAAAGTTTTCTTTAATCAGGTTAGTGTTTTTAAATAGAGTTCAGTCTTGTTGTGATTGCGAAGAATGTTTTAAAGATACATTTATGCTTGTGCATTTTGATTGATAACAAAAACTATGTATTTTTACTCAGGTGCAGAAGACAATAAGGGGATGAATCAATTTCAAAGAAGTGGATTTGACAAAAATCATTGAATTTTATGGTCAAGATAATTGAAAAGAAGAATAGATTGAGTGAAAGTGGTAATTCTATGGATGTTTGTTATGGAGGAAAAGAAAAAATGATGGAGCCTTCTAGAGGTGATGAGAGAAATGTGGAAAATAATTGAAAACATGAACTTGTGAGTCCTTTCCGAATAAGACTTTCGTCGAGGAAGTATTTGATGATGATGATCCTAATGTTGTTATCACTACATAGGAGGTTGTTCATATTTTGAATGCAACATATGAGGTTTTTTCTTCTACCTCAAGCATGTGCAGAACAACAGACAAATTCAAAGAGTTTACTTATACAACCTTATATTCTGAGTCGAAATTTGAATCTTCAATTGATGCTTTTCAAAAGAATCAGAGAAGGGTCTAAGTTTCTAAAAAAATAAGCAACATGTTTCTGTGAAACAAACACTTCCTTTAATATTCTAATTTGAAGAAGTTGAACCTCTTCCCCCAAAGAAAGAAGAATGGAAAGAGGAAAACTATTAGATGGGGAACCACCATCTTGTTTTAGATAAGCATATTGGACTCATCTATCTAGTTGGTTCATATGTCCTATCAAGCACTCCTCTTTTTAAATATTTTGTGAACTCTGCTCTCCAATATATTTCTGGTTCACTCTTACATTCTTGAACTTATTTGTCATCTGCAAGCTCAGAGAACTTGAGGGAGGTACGGAAGAAAATATTTTGGAAACTCTCCATCACTCTTGGATGTTATGGCTTTAGAGTTTCTGACTCTTCTGCAGCCTAGTATTCTCCTATTAATGGAGAAGGAACCGTGTGGGATTTAGTTCCCTAAAGTGCCAAAAAAATTATCACGCCCCGAGCCTACACCCTGGGTGGGACTGGAACTCGAGAACCATTGCTGGCCCTAAGAAACTCAACAAAGATAAATCCATATAATAAACTAGATTGTTATAAAGGAAACATTCAACGGTCCAATAAGGCAAACTCAAGTTTCAACATAACATAATAGAAAATTGAAAGACTAATGAACTGTAACTAGCTTTCTATGAAGCCTCTAAAACTATGAGAGATGTTGGGACAAGACCCACGATCATCCTAACAACTGAAAATACTAAAGCAATGTTTATAGGGATCCTCCAAAAAGCAAGGAGGCTCACCAAATGACTCTGAATGTTCAACTGGAACAACGAGGTGCTAGATGTTGATCTTGGTTACCTGTATCTGGATTATAAAATGATGTAGGCCAAATGAAATCAGTACATTGAATGCACAATCTTGTGAGGGGAACTCTAAACAAACATAAGCTTGAATTGGAATTTGAAAGAAACACTTACGTCTTCTCAATTCAACTCAACTCTTTTCAATATAAAGAAGAAATAAAGATGCAGTATAAAGATAACAACTCAGTGCATTTTAAAACATACATCAACTCAGTTTGTATATGAAAATACAAGTAGCTCTGTGTATATAAGAATACAAAATATCTCTGTGGGAGTTTCTCTAACCGACAACCATCTCTATTAGCTTAAGTGATGGTACAAGGGTCTTGCCTCACGCTGCCAGGGCCGTCCTATAACCTGCCGAGAGTATAGAACCTAACTCACTGAGTGGATCAACTAGTCTATGCTAAAAGCATTAACCAATCATCTAAAAAGTGTGACCATTTCCTACACATGTTGGCTACATGGTTGATGGAGACTTTGAATTATCTGAACTCAAATATGTCCTCAAACGGTGCTCAATACTACTTCTAAAATATACTAGCACATATATTTAAAAACATAAGTTTTTCTGTGGTTTGAGATTAATACTCAAAAACTAGCTCAAAATCTCTCTTGGAAATCGGTGTTTCCTCTCTTGGAAATCGGTGTTTCTCTCTTGTTTAAATGTGAAAACATTTTAACTCTTGGGAATACATAGTTCCCATATAGTCTTTTGAAGAAATTAACTTCACTCTTGCTCTTACTCATCTCAATGCTCAAGTCTTTAAAACAAGTTTAAAACAATTGTAAAAGACTTTTGAAAGACCCTAAGAACTCTTTAGACTTGACTCTTAACTTTCCTTGAATTTGAATTATGTATTCAAGGTTTATGATCTCATGTTATGGATGATTTCTCAATTTTTATACATACCTCATAGTGTAGAAATCAACTACAAAACATAGGTACGATTTAAGGGAACTCATACCGAATGAAGTGGGAAAGGGTAGAAGATCTGGCGACCCTAGCGTACTGAGTGTCATCGGGCACCAGACCCAAAACTACAAAGTCTGGCTTGTGGTTCACTGAGTGGCATGACGCTCCAGTGCCCAACCTACAGACTCTGTCTTGGGGCGCACTGAATGGCACGAAGCCCATGCCCCTACCCAGAAAATCCTTGAATTTTCTAACTCGTTTTTCATCTCTAAACGATCTAAATTCGATTGGTTTCTTCCCCAAACACTTAGATTCGAGTACCCAGCCAAAGTATACAAGAATCTACTCAAAAACAACCTTAAATCTCATGCAATTAACTCTACAACTCCTCGAAACTTCAACAATCCATCAAGAATTCATAAACTCTTCTTTCAAGAACATAAATACGCTGAATTTAATTATGATTAGCGTGTGGGTGAACGAATCCAACATTATGTGATCTCACATACCTCGTAGGGATTAACCCTTGGTGAAATCCACAAGCGAAGCTTCAAGAACACGACGAACTTAGGCTTTTTCTCCTCTTTTCTCTTCTTTTCTCTTCTTTTCTCTTCTCTCAGAACCCTAGCGTAATTTTATGAAACTAAACTTAACCAAATCATTTGACCCCAAATAAATTACTAAAAATCAATTTAATTAATTGGGTTATGAAAATACCAAAATACCCTTCTAAAATCCGGTTGACTCCCCTTATCTAAACAGCCCGACTTCAAACATGCATATCTCCCTCATACGAACTTGAAAATGAGAAAACTTGGTGGCGTTGGGAAGCTAATTCAAATAAATTTTATATGGTATCTTGCAGTCCACCTAACTCATCATGTGCTAGGAGTTATGGTTGTTTGAAGTTGACCCAAAACTCATACTTTGCATAACTTCCCAAAATTTCCAAATTTTATTATTTCCAAATACGGTTTCTTTCCAATTCTAGTTCTTTCAAGTAGTGGCGTGTTACAATATCTCCCCCTTGGGAACATTCGTCCTCAAATGATATTACTCTTAGTAGGCTAGGGGTGTAACATCTTACATTCAGCTCAAACACCCAACAAGAAAAATATAAATACAACATGCCAACTTAAAACAAATGGCAAGAAAAGGATTAGTACCTTAGTTTGGAATTTCTCCGGATTCAAAGAGATGTGGGTATCTCTTCTTCATATCCTCCTTAGCTTCCCAAGAAGCTTCCTCAACAAATTGATTTCTCCACAGAACTTTGACTGATGCTACTTTTTTAGTCCTTAACTTGCGAACTTGGCGATCTAGAATCTAAACATGAATCTCCTCATAAGATAAGCTATCCTTAATACCAATATCTTCAGTAGGTATGATAACTGAAGGATATCCCATATGCTTCCTCAACATAGGAATTCTAGATAGCTTATGGGGAGTTGGTCCAGAAAAATAGAAAAAAGGCTAGTGAGTTTCGATTGGTGAAGTCGATTATGGTCAGAGGCAAGGAGGTGGAGTGTCACAGCGAGCATATTAATGTTGGACTGGGTCTATCACTACACTCGGTACTGCCCTACCAGGGTTTGCCTATTGCTAGTCCCTAGATGAGTCGAAGGGTTGGCTAGCTCCGATGATCTCTAACACCACTCCGAGGTGGAAGGATACAGCAACTCAGATTGAGAATAGGGACATGAACATTGCCTCCCGGTACTGGTTTGGTTTCATCAGCAACACTATCATGCCATCCCAGAACGAGACCATTTTCCGGCATCCTAAGGCTGCTTGCCTTGGGTCTATCATGGCTAGGAGGCGGATTGACTTGGGGCTACTGGTTTCACAACAGATGACCATGAGAGCCAAACAGACGCAGACGTCTCTACTCTTTCCTGTTCTGGTCACCAAATTATGCCGGTATGCTGGAGTATCCCGAGATCCTGCTACTGATATAGTGGTCACTCCGTCTTCCTCCACTGATATCCGGCGCATAGAGGCCAAATTTACACGAGAGAAGGATGACAGAAGTCAATATTGACTTATTATTTGCAGAAAAACCTTCGTCCACCCCGGCCTCTGAGCTCTTAGGTATACCAGCTCCTTCATTTTCTTCCTCACAGGTTCCAGGTGCTTCCTCATCTTCCCAGCTTGCCAGAATCACTCAGGCCATGATCATAAAGATGGGGCAGTTGGCCTATTCAGCTGATGTGAAAGCTACCCGACTGGAAAGGTCTGTTCTGGAGATGATTGACAGGGCAATACTAGTAGCACTTAATCTCATTCAGACTTCTGTTCATGCCTTGACAGTAAGAGTTATGGCTTGTGAGAGCAGACAGTGGGAAACCTCTGAGGGGACGGCATTAAAAGCTAAGATTGCAAGTTTGAGGAAGGATGTAGATTACCTTAAGTCTACCGACTTCTCTTCACTTATAGAGAGGGCAGATGATAAGGATGTTCATGTGACCACCGGATATGTGTAAGGGGATGGTACAGCACAGGCAGAGTCGGATACAGAAACCAATGAGGAATTGATAGCAGCACAGGTTAAGGAGATAAGGTAAAGCCTATATACAAGCATATACAGAGATCTGCTAGATCTAGTAGAGACAGCTATGCAGCCGGTGATCCAGACATCGCCGACCGAGAGGTCCACAACAGCCCCCTAGTTGATCTGGTACTGCCTTTCCATCTGAGACTACTCCGGGCACTGATGCCCCAGCAGATAGAGAGACTGTGTAGACAGGACCTTTCTCTATCCTCCCCTCTATCTTGCTTACATCTACTTTTGGATTCTTATTACTTGAATTTGAGGACAAATTGCTTTATATTTGTGGAGGGATCAGGCCCACACTTTTGTGTGTTGTTTATGATTCGTGTTTTGAATACATTTGGGTTGTCTGTTTATAATTGTGTTAATTACTGCTTTTCTGTGGATGTTTGAGCTCGTGGATCCGTTTACAATTGCAAAATGATTTTGTCCATTCGGAAAATTTTTGAATTTTTCGCACATTTTTGCCAACCCTCGTGAGTTGAATATGGCTGTTCTTTTGGAAAAAATTAAGTCTCGATTTCGATCAATACCGATGACTTGAATAGTTCTCTCAATTGAATGAACATGAATGTATGGCTACGGTGAGGCCAAATGAAGTTGCATAGACAATATGTGAACTCTTTGCATCTCATTGTGATTAGTCATTTATCGAATTGATTCTCTTGTTATGACCGTTGCACAATAGCGAAAGTGTGTAATCTTGCTTGACTTAAGTGTCGATGCCTTGTGTGATTAGCTTGCTTTGAACCATGCATAAATAAACCTAGATTTTACCCTGTTAGTCTGATTGATTTAGAAAGGTGTCCTCTTGAAATGATCATAGGCAACTTTAAAGAGTGTGAGCCAAATTTGACATATGCCTCATTTGTGGCCTACCCGTGAGTGTGTGAAACTCTTTTGAGCCTTACCTTTCTTTGGAAGAACCTTGATGATAGCTAGACCTTACTTCACCCACTACCTACAATCCTCTTCATTTGTGATTTAGTGAATAGTCAAAAGCCTAAGTTGGGGGTGTGGTGAAAAGGAAAAGGAGAAGTCAAGAAGTTCAAGAAAAAGTCCCCCTTAACCCATGGGATTGCATAAGTGGAAACCCCTACAATTCAATTCAAAAATTTTAAAAAAAAACTGTGGAATAAGGTACGTAGGAAATCGGGTTTCCAAGCAATCCATGAAGGTGAATAAACAGGTGACTTGGAAGCATTAGAAAAAGAATTGATAAAGGAGGAGAAGGGAATGCCATTAGAATACCACATCTCACGAGGATGAAAAATTCACTGAGCCTAAATGACCATACCTTTACACTCAGCCCCATTACAAGCCTTAGAAAGACCTTTTTGATCTTGAGTAAGCCGAATCAAAAGTCGATTGGAAAATAAGGGCAAACCTATGGGTGAAAACATGCATTGTGTTCCTCTTTTTTAAGTGTGAGCGTTGCATCTTATTCCTGATCTTGAATTGATTAACCTGTGTGTGTGAATATGGAATCATTCTTCATGTGAGTACATTTGGATACTTTTTGTTGAGCTTTAACGTGCACAAGTAGCAAGTATTGCAAGCATGAGAACCTCTGGTAATGGTGTCACAGCTTGAATCTTAGAGTACACAGTTGATCTTTGCATAAGTAATTTGAGTCTTGCTGTGTATGTTCATGATTGAGTCTTGTGTAGCACTGTTTGAGACACCCTTTTTGAGCGGCTGAACTTGAGTTTGCTTGAGGACAAGCAAAAGTTTAAGTTGGGGGTGTTGATGAGTCCACAAATTGGACTCATTTAGGGTTTTATTTTGATAAGAATAGTGTCCTCGAATGCTTATTTTGTCTAAATATTTGATAAAAACTATTAAGTTTCAGGTATTTGAAGTTTTAGTAAATGCATGGAAGAACATAGAAGGATCTCATCACAAAACATGGATTTATTACTTACCGGCACCTTCATTCGGACTTGCTCCCTTGTTAGCTTGAAGAACATAGAAATGGTTCTTCTTTGGAGCATCAAGGTCTGGGACATTAAGAGAAGCTTGCTTGGCCTCCCTTCCTCTAGCCGCAAAGGTAGGGCAATCTTTCACTTGGTGGTCATTCTTACCACAATCGAAGCACCCACTAGTACTGGCTAAACATTTCCCGAAATGATTCTTTCCACAACTGTGACAAGTAGGCTGAGCAAATTGAGAACCACCACCTCTCTCTTGGTTAACCTTAGGAGCACTTGACGAATCTTGGTTAGGATCTCTCTTATTAAGCCTAGGTTGACCTTGCTCATCGGATCTACCTCTCTTCAAATCCCTATTCACCCTCTTAAGTTTGGACTCCTCAATAGATTGAGCATACCCAATAAGTCTAGAGATATCCATATCACCATGGAGCATCGCCGTACGACACTCTTCCTTAACTATGTCGGATACACCGGTAACAAACCTACTCATCTCATCTCAAGGGTTAGACACCAAGGATGGACCATACATATACAATAGGGTAAACTTCAAGGAATACTCCTCCACACTAATGTTACCTTGCCTAAGGTTTATAAACTCATCAACCTTACACTCCCTCTTCTCAAGGGGAAAGTACTTACAAAGGAAACCTTCCTTACACTCCTCCCATTCTATAGGACCCCCTTCAACTGGCCTATTGGCTTTCCATTGAGTGAACCACACTTGGGCCACTTCTTTCAATTAGTAGGAAGCCAACTCCTCTATCTCCCTAGAAGTTACTCCCATAGCATCTACAATCTTATAAATTTCATCCAAGAATTCTTGGGGATCTTCTCCCATTCTAGAGCCAAGAAATATAGGAGGATTCATCCTCACAAAGTTTCTCAATCTTGAGTCTATGGTACTCTCATAAGCATTCACCCTAGACCCCACATCTCTATTCACTTGAGTTGTCATGGCTCGGGCTAGGGTTAGAAAAGCCGCCCTAATCTCCTCAATGGTCATGTCTAGGGGAACCACCGGAACTTCATTCTCTTGATTGCCTATAGGAACTTGGTCACCTCGATCACTTTGCGGAGGAACTCCCTCATTAACAATCTCCTCTTCCACTCTCCTCTGGTTAGCCCTTGTTTTCATATCCTATAAACACAAGAGAAAGGATTAGGAAAAGGACACTTATAGAACTAAACTCTAAGGCACGACCTCAAGAATATGAAAGAAGTGTAACTTTCCAATGTCCTATAGCCTCTCGCTCATAGATGTGTTGCGAATCACACCGATGAACAAGACTCTACTAGACATGGCTTGTGAGACTTTGATCCTAAAAACCATTTTCAAAATCTGATGCTTTGATACCAAGTTTGTCATGACCCGACAGCACCCACTAGTCGTAACATGGCATACTCGATCTCGAAGAGGTCTAAGTACAAGCATCTTAGCTCATTCATTGCATAGACAATAGAAAATAGTGCGGAATTAAAACCTTTATTTAAAACCAAACTATTAAAAACTCTTACATAAAGCAGCATAATACTAAACCTCACGTGGCCATTTTAAGACAAAGTTTAACAAGATATGGTCATGGCCCTTCACAATCAAAATACTGAAATGTCTATTACAAAAGTTTTAAACATAAGGGAACTAGAACAATAAGAGTCTTTGTCCTCGATCTATGAGGACATACCAAATCTTGGAGGAAAACTCTATTCCAAGAACATCAACTTCTAGCTAGAAACGATCACTTGGCGGAACCTACACTTGTAGTAAAAATTGGAAAATATGGGTTAGCACACAAAAATTTACTAACTATGATGACCATGCAAAAACATGCTTTAAAAGGGACATTTTGTTGAAAGTCATGTTTGTATGCCATTTTTTATAAAACCTTCATGAACATGATAATAGAGGGATAATACTTACACACAACCAACACACAAGTCCTTTATCACAAATGGAACCATATATGCAGCACATACAACCCATTTCATTTATCTTTAACCGTCCCCTTAATTAACCCTTACGCAACACTTTGTGCAATGTATGGATAGCATCCCATACCACTATCCACACCAGAGCATTACCCTAAGGTCACCAAAAGAGAACTCATATACAACCTTTCGATTCTTCACAATTAGTCATACATAAGAGATATGAACATTATAAAAGACATGATCATTACAAATGGACCATCACCTAAGATAACTCCTATGTCCTACTATTGCAATGTGCAACTAGCATCCCATACTACTACTCACACAAAGTATTTCTTTGGAATCACCCTAGATAAGGCACACTCACATTCATCAGGTCATAACAAGGAAGTCATTCATTATATAAGTCAAATATAGCATGCATCTTTAGATTCTAAGTATTTAGGAGCCAATATTCTTCATCAGGTTCATTTAGGACACATTCATGCATTTAGAGGACTTTCACATATTAGTCATTAAGATTTAGGGAACTCACTATAGCACATTCAAAGCCTACTTGTGCCATGTGTAGATTGCGTCCCATACTATTACCTACACATTGTAGAACCTATCCAGTAACTAGAGTGCACATCCCACATGATGGAATAGGCATTAACCAACATAGACCATGCAAGCTAGACATGTAATTCGGTGTCATAAACCCTACATCGTGGAAGGTGTTCTACTTGCCAAGGTGTCACAACTTACCCTGTCCAAACCAGTGAATTACAATTCCTCAATCCTCCAATAATTCACCAATAGATAGGCATAGATAACAATAGAATTCAGTAATATAATTCAATCTACGCATACTTCCATCAACATTATTCATAATCATAAAACGCACTTCATAAGCCAAATTTAGGAATTTAGAGAAATCATGGGTTTATAGAGGTTTTCATCTTAAAACATCAATTAAACATAAATGTAACTATACTTTATCATTTGAAATCTTTTGATGTAAGAACCCATGAGTTTGAGTGAAATCTAGTTTTTTTGGTGAAACTTGAAAACCTTGAAAACATCTTCGAAATTGACTCTAGGGTGAAGGATCACCATACTTTGCTAAGAATCCCCAAGAAATTTTAGGAAGAACCACCTTGAAATCGCCAAACCCTAGTTTCAATAGCTCTCTTCTTCTTTTCTAATGGAGGAATTCTGGTGAGAGAAATATTTGAGAGGACGTGGGTTTTCTTTTGATTATATTTGGAGTGACTTAAATGAAAGAATTTAGATCTAAAAAGGTTTTATAGTTGCTAGGAAAGGTTTAGAATAATATAGGGTCAATTTTTGAAAAAAACTAAGAACCCCCATAGTCTTAACTTAAAATTTCTGCCCTTGCTCGTGTTAGCTCACTCATTGGACACTTGGGCTCGCCAAGTGCACACTAGGCTCGCCCTTTGTTCTAGAGAGCTCACTGAATGGGCTGATCATTGGACGATTGGATGGGCCAAAGGGTTACACGCCAACCAGCTTTGTGAGCTGCTACCCCTTAGCTCGCCCTTTGGTCCAGTACCTTGACCAAATGGGCAGTCCCTAGGCGACCATAGCGGCACAAGGGATAATAGCCAAACCCCTTAGGCGATCAAGCACTTCCATCGCCAAACAATCCATCAAAGAACAAGGCTTCTTTCGCTCACAGTTTCTAGCTAAGGCCCTTGCTTGCACCCTAGGCTTCCACCTTGCTCCATTTAGGTTCTAAAACACCCTACATATAAGCCTCAAGTAATACTAACCCAAACGTTAAAGCTCTAGTTCAACCAATCATTTCCTGAGTCGTTACATCCCACATTATCCTTCTTCATCACATTCGACCAATTGACCTCTCGAAAATCACGATACATCTTGGTGGCTCCCGATGTAATGACCCGACCCTACACCCCAGACGTCACACGGCGTACTTGACCCTGAAGGGGTCTCGTACAATACTCTTAGCATTCATGACATTCTATATATAGAAATAGTGCGGAATTTAAAACTCATTCAAATTCAAACAATCAAAACTTTATTTAAAAACACTTGAAACACAGTGGAAGTCTATTGTCTCACATGGCCATCTAAACAATGTCTTGAAAACTAAAGTAGGGTCACGGCCCATTACAATCGAAAAGTCTAACAATAGTATTTTGCATGACAAAAGGAAACTTATAAATGTACTTGTTCTCGATCTTTGAGGACATACAACTTAGCCTTGGAGGAATCTCAAATCCAAGCCCTTGATCTAGAGAGAAGCAACTCACTTGCCGGAACCTAAACTTGGCCTCAAATGGAGCCATATTGATACTCGAGTGATAGCTATAGTTGTAAGCAAGCTCAATCAACGGCCCAATTGCCCTTAATATCAATCACACAAGCCCTTAACATATTTTCTAAAGTTTGGATAGTACGGTCCGCTTGCCCACCGGTTTTTGCATGAAAGGTCGTGCTAAGCTTAACCTTAGTGTCAAGATCCTTTTGGAATGACTTCAAAAATTGTAATGTAAATTGGGTACCGCAATCCAAAATAATGGAGAAAGGCACTCCATGAAACTTTACCATTTCTCTCAAGTACATCTTGGCATAGTCTTCTGCTAAATAAGAAACTTTGACGGGAAGGAAATGAGCCAATTTTGTCATCCGATCTTCTATCACCCAAATCAAATCATGTTGTCACCGGGTGTGATGCAAACCAGTTATAAAGTTTATGTTCAAATCTTCCCACTTCCAAGTAGGAATGCTTATATCTTGGGACAAACCTTCCGGCTTTTGATGATCAACCTTTACTTGTTGCCAATTTGGACACTTAACCACAAATCCCGCAATATCTTTCTTCATCCCATTCCACCAATAGACCTCCCGTAAATCACGGTACATCTTAGTGGCTCCCGGGTGAATAAAATACTGTGAAACTATGGGCTTCTGTCAAAAAAATTTCCCTCAAGTCATCCACATTTGGAACACACAACCGACCTTGGTATCTAAACACACCATCTCCCCCTTGGGAGAAAGCCTCAACGGATTTCTTAAGCACCGCTTCTTTCAATTCTACTAAGATTGGATCAAGAGCTTGCTTGGCTTTCACATCCGCCACAAAAGATGATTCGGAACCATTGTGAATCATAACACCACCTTTGGTGGAGTCCACCTAACCGAGCCAATCTATAAACATCTCGGACCAACTCTTTATTTTCCTCTTAAACATGAGCAACACTACCCATAGATAGCCGGCTAAGAGTATCCGCTACAACATTAGCTTTATCGGGGTGATAAAGGACACTCATGTCATAATACTCCAATAACTCAAGCCACCTTCTTTGGTGAAGATTCAAATCCTTTTGATTAAACACATATTGCAAACTCTTGTGGTCGGTAAACATATCTACATGTACTTCATACAAATAGTGTCTCCAAATCTTTAGGGGGAAAATGACTGCCACTAACTCAAGGTCGTGAGTCGGATAATTCTTCTCATGGATTTTAAGTTTCCTTAAGGCATAGGCATTAACTTTCCCATTTTGCTTAGCACACATCCTAGCTCAATTCTCGAGGCATCACAATACACTACAAAACCATTCGTTCCTTCCGATAAGGTCAACACCGAAGTGGAAGTAAGTCTATCTTTCAACTCTTGAAAACTCTTTTCACACTCTTCGGACCACACAAACTTGGCCTTCTTTTGTGTAAAAGTCGTCAATGAAGAGGCAGTTGATGAGAAATCTTAAACAAACCTTCTATAGTAACTGGCCAAACCCAAGAAACTTCTAATATCTGAAAGAGTTATAGGTCTAGGCCAACTCTTGACCACATCCATATTCTCAGGATCTACCTCAATACGCTTACTCGAAACAATATGACCGAGCAAAGCTACGGACCTTAACCAAAATTCATACTTGCTAAACTTTGAAAAAAGTGGTTGGTCCTTAAGAACTTGCAACACGATTCTCAAATGATCAATATGTTCACCCTCACTCCTTGAGTAGATCAAAATATCATCAATAAACACAATCACAAATGTGTCAAGGTATTTTCTAAACACCCTATTCATCAAGTCCATATATGCGCCGGAGCATAAGTCAACCCAAACGACATTACTAGAAACTCATAGTGACCATACCGAGTTCAAAAATTCATCTTCGGAATGTCATCACCTTTCACCCTCAATTGGTGATAACTTGACTGGAGATCAATCTTAGAGAAATAACTTGCTCCTTGAAGTTGGGCAAGCAAATCATCTATCATTGGGAAAGGATACTTATTCTTAACGGTCACCTTATTCAACTTTCAATAATCAATACACATACAATGAGAACCATTTATCTTTCTAACAAAAAACACAATAGCACCCCATAGAGAGATACTCGGTCGAATGAAACTGTTATCCAACAAATCCTTCAATTGTTCTTTCAACTCCTTAAGTTCTACCGGAGCCATATGGAAAGAAGGGATAGAAATAGGTTACATATCTAAGAGAAGGTCAATACTGAAGTCTATTTCCCGCTTGGGAGGAATATCGGGTAGATCATCTAGGAACACTTCCGGAAACTCACTTACAACAGGGATCGACTTAAGAGAAGAAGTTTTGAAATCTACATCCCTCACCCTTAACAACATGGTAAATGCAACACTTAAAATTCATTTTTCTAACTTTAAGATAAGAGACAAACTGACCCTTGGGCATAGAATTTCCCCTTTCCACTCTAGGATAGGCTCATTCGGGAACTGAAACTTGACTACACGAGTTCTACAATCAATAGAAGCATAACAAGAGTGCAACCAATCCATACCAAGAATAACATTGATTCTAACATATCAAGCTCTACCAAGTCAACAAGAGTAACTCTATGGGACAAGGAAACGAGACAATTTCTATAAACCCTTTTAGCCACAATATAATCACCAATAGGAGTAGAGACTGAAAAAGGTTCTAACAACACATCTAGGAGTACATCAAACCTCATAGCCACATATGGCATCACAAAAGACAAGGTAGCACCGGGATCAAGTAAAACATAAACATCAAGTTGGAAAAACTTCAACATACCGGTAACCACATCGGGAGAACCTTCTTGTTTAGCTCCAGTCTGAAGTGCATAGAAGCGCGTTTGCTTAGGAACATCGGAACCCAAACCACTAGGAGGAGCTTGCTCGCCCTCTTTTCCTTTAGTCGTAAGCATTAGGCAATCCCTCAATTTGTGACCACTTTTATCACAACCATCCATGCCGGTTAGGCACTTACCATCGTGTTTCCTGCCACACATAGTACAAGTAGACATGGGCAACGAAGATCCACTTCCATTACGTCCTTGAGGCATACGATTAGACACCCTATCTTTGTTAAACTTAGGAGGATCATTGGAGGAACCTTGACCAAAAAACCTTTGTCGAAATCTAAGAGGACCTTGTCCATTGGACTTTGCATTAGAGAAATTTCCATCACCAATCCTAGCCCTTTTTACCTCCCTAGACTTTTCCTTAAGCTTTTCCTCCTCAATTTGTTGTTCATGCACCATAAGACGAGAGATGTCCATATCATGAATAAGCATTGCGGTTCGGCACTCCTTAACCACCATTTCGAACACACCCGACACAAACTTACTCATCTTAGCCCTTGAATCGGCAACCATCGTTGGAGCATAATTAAACAATTGTGTGAACCTTGAGCATATTTCGTCACACTCATACTTCCTTGTTGAAGGTTAATAAACTCAAGCACCTTGGCTTCTCTCAACTCAAGGGGAAAGAACATATCAAGAAACGCGGCCTTAAACTTCTCCCAATCAAGAGGTCCCGCATCTTCCGGCCTCCCTTCTTTCCATTGGTTATACCATATTTGACCCACACCTTTATATTGGTAAGCGTCCAACACTGCTTTTTCCACCAGCGTAACACCCATGATCATCAAAACATTATAGACCTCATCAATAAATTCTTGAGAATCTTCCTCAACTTTGGAACCATGAAACTCCAGTGGGTTCATTCTTGTGAAGTCCCTCGATCTTAAAGCTGTCGTACCAACATTTGGATTCACATAAACCACTACCTCCATATTTTCTTGGGACAATACTTGAAAAACATCCCTAAACTCTGCATTTGACACTTGTTCGGCCAAAGGATCGATCGAAACTTGAGGAGCTTGGGGAGGACCTTCTTGTTCCTAATTCTCCCTCAAATCTTCGTAGCCTACGTTCTTGTAGTAGTCATCCCTGAAGAACATAGGATAAGAATTAGGAGAGAGACCTTATAGAGTTAAACTCTATCACACAACTTAAGAGTAATGAAAGAAGTGGAGCTTCCTAATCATTTTGTAGGCTCTCATTCATAAATGTGGTGCGCTTCACACTCATGAATGAGACTCTACTAGACGTGTCTTATGAGACATACTAGGACCATTCTAAACCTTGTGATCTGATGCCAAATTTGTCACGACCTAGGGGTACAACCTAGATGTAACATGGTATAGAACCCCGAAGGACTCCATACAAGCCACTGAGATTTCATACCTTAAGAAATAGAAAAATAAGAGTAAAACAATAGTCCAAGTTCAAAACTTTTTATAAAACGAAAAGCAAAAGTCTAAACTCTAGTTTCATCATAGTCATCTAATACAATAGAATAAAATTGGGCCTAACCCATACATCATGTACAAAAGAGATACATGACACTCCGTCCTCGAAGCAGGACTCACTAAAGCTCGGAAATCTTGAACTCAACCACTAGCAACGAACTGATGACCCTGACTGTCGGACCCTACATTTGGGGAAATGTAGGCAAGAGTATGCATTAGCACAAAACAATGTACCAAGTATGATAGTCATGCATAAAACATTTAAACCATGCTAAAAGAGACATTTCATTTCATGACATGCAATTGACCAAGCTAAAACATGATATAAAAGAGTTATAGAACATAAGTCATAAATCATGGTCAATGCAAGCCAACTTTATCTTTAAAACCTTTGAACTCATGTACGATACTTCTTGAAGTAACCTTAGTTCATTATTAATGTGGGAAATTATCCTTAACCAACATAGAGACCATGTGAGTTATAACATGATC
Source organism: Solanum okadae (assembly GCA_036553675.1). NCBI lineage: Eukaryota > Viridiplantae > Streptophyta > Magnoliopsida > Solanales > Solanaceae > Solanum > Solanum okadae. The sequence continues at coordinate 15,412,292 of CM071687.1, read as the reverse complement.
CCCCAGTGTCTCCCACACCGAAAAGGGTTGTCCTACTTGCCCAAGTAGAACTAAGAACTTCTAGCTTACGTGATTCCACTAGCTAATCAACCTATGGGTGCACATAGTTAAGGGATAAGGAGATTGCTACTAGAAACACGGCCTCTTCTACGAGAGAGCTTCCATCTCATGAGATTGCTTTGGAAACCCGGCCTCTACTACAGGAGAGCTTCCATCTCACTATTAATATTGACTTGGTGCTAAGCATAAATTCCCATGGAATAGTCATTTCTTATTTGACTTCATTACTCATGAAAAAGGTGCCCTTGGACAACCAATTCAAGCTAGTTTCATCAAGAAGGTTCCTTTTCTTTGATTCAATTAGGTGAGAAAACCGTTTAACCTAAGAATCATATCTATGTAAGAAAACCTTTCACATCATGCTAGTTATTTGTTTATAAGAATGTTCTTTCAACAACACATCAACAACATCATCATTGGTACTTTACTCTCAAAGCACCCTTAAAACATTTGCATTGATTTCATAAGAAAATACATAAGTCCATAATTCACCTCTTGAGGTCAAAATCTACTTTCAACCATAAATACTTAGAAAACATGGGTTAGATATGGATTTCATCAGAAATACATGTAAAGCTTGCAATACATGCCTAATTTCATAAAACTTTTCCTTGAAGATCAAAATCCCACATCATATGATTTATAACTTGAAAACATGGGGATTACATTGGTTCATGAGGGTAATAATCATAAAATCATTGTAATTCATCAATTCATGCATAAAAGATCATAATTCAATCATTTAAATCAACAATTTAGAGAACCCATGATAATTGAAGAAAATCCTAAATTAATTGGGGAATTCAAATCTTTGAAATTAAGAAATTTAGGTACTCCATGGATGAAAGGAATCCATAGATAAAAACTAGCATACCTCAAAGCCCAAAGCTTAACTTCAGTAGAGGAATTGAGGCTTGCCCTTGATCCTAGCTTGAATCCTTTCTTCTTCTTCTTCTTCTTCAAGTTTCTAAAGAGAGAAATATTTTGGAGAGGAAGATCTTTGATTTACTTTTGGGTTTTGGAAATAATGACTTGAATGGGTGAGTTTTGGGGTTAAAATGACCTATATAGAGGTCCTAAGCTTAGGCAAAACAACATGGTATTAATCTAATTAATTTTGGATAGACCCAATTACCCCTAGTTTACAAAGGTCTAACTCATGACCACGTGAGGTCCCACGAGTCGTGGTCCCTACCACGAGTCGTACTGCATGATGAGTTCAAGATTTCAACTTATTTAGGGGTATTGTTTTAATAGTATAAGTGTCCTCAAATGCCTAATTGATGCTCTAAAATGATGTGAAAGTGTTGATTTGTAGCATTACAGGCTAAGGAGCAAGGAAAGGACACTACCGGACAAAAAGGAACTAACAAGCTAAAGAAGTGAAGAAAAGTGATCTTGGAGATCGCCAAGACCACTCGATGAGCCGCCGATTGGCTCTTTATCTCGCCCAAAGTTTCAGCATTCCAGTCTTGGGGAAGAACCAAGTTGGCGACATAAATATGCAGTCGGCGAATCGCCAAATGAATCCACGATGGCAACTTGGATCGCCCAAAGTTACAGGACCTGGGAAGCTGAGGAGCAATGCAAAATGGCGATGGAAGGGGGGAAAAGGGTGGATCGCCGAACCATTCGGTGAGGCACAACTTATTCCGCCAAATGGACTTTCAGGCCAAAAAGTAGGCAACTATAAATTGGGATTCAAAAGGAGAATTGACAAGTTCGGATCGCCAAGTTTGAGAGTTAGAGTTTTCTTTAAGTTTTTTAGTGTTTTTTTGTAAACTTTGAGGATTTCTAAGCTTAATTGGGAGGATTTGGAATTGGGTTTTTGAATTTAACCATTTTGGAACATTGTAAAATCTTGGAGACTATTACCCAACTGATGGCCAATCGAGTTGGTAATTGTTTTTACCTTTTTATGATGTTCAGTTAAAACCCAGATTCTTGGAGTGTGATCAAGTGATCATGGGTTGAATTAGCTTATGGGTATTGTTGTTTACTAACTTAAATGCTTAATTAAAGTGGGTTTAATTGATAGCTATGTTTTAATCTAAGAATTGTAGTTGCAAATGCAATTCTAACTTAAAAATCTGGGCTTTCTTGAAAAAAGAGGTTTTAGAATAAAAGCTTTCAATTGATAATTGTAGTTATTGGGTTGATATGGGTTGAGCTCAAAAGAGTAAATCCTAAACTCAATTCTACCTATCTAGCTCGAGAGAGTAGATGAATTAAGGTGTGGGTTGTTCTTATTTGCTAAGCATCTTGATGTTTGAAAGAAATCGCTTGAATCATGGTAGTTCTTCTAGAGAAAACTATCTTACTTATAGTCTAGCCTACCGACTGATATTTAGTTATTTGTTAGTAATTTCAATTACCCGTATAGTGAAATTTGCCCATAATCGATCATATCTCGATAATTCCTCTCTATATTGTTATTTCTCTCATGTTTGATTGTGTTGTAGCTGATAATTGACAATCCAAACCCCCCATCTGAAATTCGTTATCACACCATTAGACTTGTTTACATGTGTCCGATAAATTCCATTCCTATAACTGAATAGACCACATTATAACTTCATAACTAAATTTGAACATGTACCGCTCCATGTGGGTTAGACCCACCCCAACTCTTCGTTGGGTTTTATACTAGTTAACAAACGTCTACACCTACAATTGGATGAGGTGTATTTGAGACGTTAATCAAAATGGCGCCACTGCTAAGGAGTGGTGTTGTTTAGAATTCTATTATCGAAGTTGAATTGTGTTCTTTTGTGTTATAGTTGAATCGACTCACTCTGTTGGTTGTGTTTGTTTTTTAACAAAAGACGAAATGAGCGTGAATGGAAGAAATGGTAGCCAAGTTGGCCACCAAGACGATGTTAGGAACTTGAATGACATTAACCATCCTATCCAATTGGGTGGTATCGGGGCTAGACGTCTGCCTTCGGCTGAAGGGAATGTTGTTTTTCATGTCACTAGCACAATGCTTCAGCTATTACAAATGAAGGGATTATTTGGAGGTTTGGCTCATGAGGATCCCCATGAGAATATCTGGAATTTCATCGATGTTTGTGGACAGTTCTCATTCAAGAATATATCTCAAGAATCGGTCCATCTTCGATTATTTCCATTCTTTTTTATGGGAGAAGCCACAAAGTATTTGGCTGATCTTCCTAGGAATTCCATTACTACTTGGGATGAGCTTACCGTAGCTTTTAATGTGAGGTGCTTTCCCCCGTCAAAGATGATGACATTAAGGGATAGTATTCAAGGGTTCAAACGCTTTGAAGGCAAACCAATCCACGAGACGTGGTTGAGGTTTCAAAAGCTATACTTCAATGCCCAACTCATGGGCTTCCCATGATGTCTTGTTGCAATACTTTTACAGGAGTCTTGACTCGGTGAACAAAGGGGTTGTTGATCAAGTTGTTCCCGGTGGTATAATGCAACAGCCTTGGGATGTTGCGTCTCAATTCCTTGACCGCATGACCAAGATCAATAGAGCACGGTACACTCGTGAGGACCAAGTGTCTCCTCTCACCTTTAAAATGACAAAAGAGTAGATTGAGAAGGATCAAGAGAAAGACCAAAACATGGCAAAAATGATGACCCAGCTGGACATATTGTCAAAAAATGTTATGGGTAGTGGGTTGAAAAGTGTGAATGTTGTAGGTGTTGGGGGATCAAACCCTGATGAGGCACATTTTGAAACATTGTACAATGAAGAAGTGATCTTTCTTGCAAATCAAGGAGGAGGTTTTCATTCAAACTATCAAAGGCCGGGTGGAAATCCGGGTTGGAACAGAGATGATGGAAGAAGAGATCGTGACAAAGAATGGTGTGATCGTAACGCCACTTGGAAGGAAAGAGAGGGCGCCAAGGATAGATACATCCCACTTCATGAGCGTCAAAATCCTAAAGAACAAAGGGCTGACTCAGATGTCCATATGGAAGACATGTTTTCACTCATTCTCACCAAGGTAGAGGGTTCGAACAAATTTTTGAAAGAAATGAAAGAAGACGTCTCTACACTTAATCAGACGGTCACCTCTCATTCAGTGTCAATCAATCAATTGGAAACGCAAATGTGTCAAATTTCATCCCATTGAACCCAAGGCCAAAAGCGGGCCTGCCAAGTGATACCCTACCCGAAGAATGATCCTTGAAAGCGTATCCACTTCATACCACGACATTAAATATGGCACTTCTTGGAAGGACACCCGAGGTTTGTTGCTTTTATTTCCATTGTTTTAATAATGGGTGTTGAATGTTCAGGTTGAAAAGTTGAAGTTTTGGGAAAAGAGCACTTGGGCGAGCAAAAAGTCCAGTCGACGACTCGCCAAACAGGTCGGTGAACCCGACTTGGACCGTCGTTTCAACCACCAAAATGACTAGAGGTTTTGTAAAACTCAGCGGCGCACCGAGTGGGCCGGCGGACACGACTTACCTCGCCGACGAGCGCGCGAATTGAAAGGTTTTAAAGGCCAAACGATTTAAAATTTCAAAATCCTTCATTTTCTCACCTTTTCAACTCATGTACTCTCTCACCGATATTATATTTTTAGTATTCTTGCATTTTAACCCTCATTTTGTTTGGAATTTTTGCTCGGGGACGAACTTTGGAATTACTTTGCTTCCTAGTACTTCAAATCTATTTTCGGCATAAAGGTTGGTTTTCTGAATCCTGAGCTTGATTGTTAGTTGAAATCAAATGCAAATCGATGTTTTGTTGTTGATATCTGTGGAAAATGTCATATGAATCACCATGTGATTGTTTGTTTGCCTAATCTTAAATGATATCATAATTAATCGGCCTTTAATCATGATTCCCGTGTCATTGCTTGTTGAAATCGAGTTAAAATTATTGAGTTGCGTTGAATATGTGTTGGGTCTAGCGGGTTGAAGTTTGAGTAGCCCCGAATTGTGTTAAATGGTGAATTTTGCTTGATGATAGAGTGGTTGACATCATTCTTAAGGGCAAAAGACGTCAAATGGCCAATTTTGGCCAAATTGGGGGAAATCTGAGTGCCCCAAAGGCATGGGTAGTATAGGTCTTGCTTTAATTTCATAATGTGACTGTTTAATTTTGATTTAGTGGGCTGCAGGCTTGATTTTGAAGTACAGGGTGAAAACTGGAACGTTTGTCCATTTTGGCCATTTATGATGAGTCTTATGCAGCACTGTCTGTAGATATCCTTGTTGAACTAATTGATCTTGAGTTTTACTTGAGGACAAGAAAAAGTTTAAGTTAGGGGTGTTGATGAGTCCAAGATTTCAACTCATTTTGGGCTTTGTTTTGATAGTATAAGTGTCCACAAATGCCTAATTTATGCTCTAAACTGATGTTAAAGTGTAGATTTGCAGTATTACAGGCTAAGGAGCAAGGCAAGGACACTACCGGACAAAAAGGAACTAACAAGCTAAAGAAGTGAAGAAAATCAATCCTGGTGATCGCCAAGACAACTCGGCGAACCGCCGAGTGGCTCATTAGCTTGCCCAAAGCTCCATCATCCCAACCCTGGGGAAGAACCAAGTTGGCGACAGAAAATGGGCAGTCAACGAATCATCGAATGAATCCGCGATGGCAACTTTGATCGCCCAAAGTTACAGGACCTGAGAGGCTAAGGACCAATGCAAAATGGCGATGGAATGGAGCAAAGGGTGGATCGTCGAACCATTCGGTGAGGCGCGACTTATTCCACCAAATGGACTTTCAAGCCAAAAAGTGGGCAACTATAAATTGGAATTCAAAAGGAGAATTGAGGAGTTCGGATCCCCAAGTTTGAGAGTTAGAGTTTTCTTTGAGTTTTTCAGTGCTTATTGTAAACTTTACGGATATCTAAGCTTAATTGTAAGGATTTGGAATTGCGTTTTTGAATTTAACCATATTGGAACATTGTAAAGGCTTGGATACATTGTAAAGGCTTGGATACATTGTAAAGGCTTGGATACATTGTAAGGATTTTTATGATGTTTAGCTAAAACCCCAATTCTTGGGGTGTGATCATGTGATTATGGGTTGAATTAGCTTATGGGTATTGTTATTTACTAACTTAAATGCTTAATTGAAGTGGGTTTAATTGATAGTTATGTTTTAATCTAAGAATTGTAGTTGGAAATGCAATTCTAACTTAGAATTCTTGGCTTGCTTGAAAATGAGGTTTCAGAATCAAAACCTTCGATTGATGATTGTAGTTATTGGGTTGATATGGGTTTAGCTCGAAAGAGTAAATCCTAAACTCAATTCTATCTATCTAGCTCAAGAGTGTATATGAATTAAGGTGTGGATTGTTCTTATTTGCTAAGCTTGTTGATGTTCGAAATAAATCGCTTGAATTGTGGTAGTTGTTCGAGAGAAAACTATCTTACGTATAGTCTAGCCTACCCAATGATATTTAGCTATTTGTTAGTAATTTCAATTACCCGTATAGTGAAATTTGCCCATAATCGATCACATCTCGAGAATTCCTCTCTATATTGTTATTTCTCCCGTGTTTGATTGTGTTGTAGCTGATAATTGACAATCCAAACCCCCCATCTAACATTCGTTGTCACACCCTTAGACTTGTTTGCATGTTTTCGATAAATTCTATTCCTATATCCGAATAGACCATGTTATAACTTCATAACTGAATTTGAACACGTACCTCTCCCTGTGGGTTCGACCCCAACTCTTCGTTGGGTTTAATACTAGTTAATGATAATGTACACCTAGAATTCGATGAGGTGTATTTGAGATGTTAATCAGTGCCCCCGTGGTCTTTGGACCAGCAGCTAGGGTGCCACCTCCCTTAATCCCCAAAAACTAAGTGAAGACCACGACACCTCCCACAGCTGTGAAGGCCTTCACGAGACGTCAAGGCCTTCGTGTGAAGTAGGTTGTTTTGGGGCAACCTTGAGGTAGCTATTGCCTCACCACCACAAGCCGTGGTGGTGGTCATGGGAAGGTGGGCAGTGTCTATGGAAGAGTGGGCTGCCCTAGCCCTCTTCCTTGGCTCTAGCCCTCTCACTTAGCCCTAGTTTAGTCTACTAGATTCCGAGGTGTTACAAATTGTTCAATACAACCATAATAACTCGAACTCACGGCTTCCGATCACCATCATGTGAGTTCGTCTAACAGTTACGTTTTGAATCATGTATTTCTCTTCATAAGCAATAAGAGGTTCAAAGGGCAGAAATTTAACTTGGATTTGATGAAACTTATAGTATTTTAGCATATCTCCTCAATAAAAAACAGTATCCTCAAACACAGGACATTGCAAGAAGAAACCATTTGAAAACCGCAATGCAATAATAGAACAAACGTTTTACTTAGTTATCTTACAATTAAATACCCATCTATACTTCTTCTTCTCTTACAGACTCATATCAACAACAACCACACAAACAAATCATCTCCGAAAATTCCAGCAACAACAACATCAGAAAATACTTCAAAACAACCCAACATCACATAACTATCCAAATACGATTTTTCAGTTGTCTATTTGTGTTCTTGCTTATATAGCATAGATATAACTTGGACTCACTCAATAAAATGAAGGGTTAGAATTATTACCTCAAAACAAAAGCAACACCACCTAAAAAATGAGACTCATTCACCATGAAGAATCCTTCAAATCACAACCAACGAGGAGGAAAGAAGTAACACAATCTCTATGAATATTCCTCGGATGAAACCACGTTGAAATCTTATAGATCTTGGCTTGGATAATAGGGGAACCTTTAGAGAGGATTTAGGACTGTTTTCTTCTTATTGGTAGAAAATAAAGTGATAAAATTAAGGGAAATCAAATCTTATAAAGCTAAACCGACATAGGGGCTAGGGGCCCACCTTTATGTGCCTGCTTGTGCAGTCTCACAAAAATCTGAATATCTCTCAATTCCGAAGTCATATGGACAAATGCTATAGTGCGTTAGAAAGAAGACTTGTAGACCTTCGATTTGGTATATTGGGGCTCTTCTAAAGCTTTATAGATTGGGAGAAAAGACTCAGATATATTTAACCCAAATTTCAGAAAGTTTATCAAAGAACTTACTCTAACTTTTGTCGACTTTTATTTCCCAACTTATTTGACTGAAAAACATAACTTACGATCACTGGATGACTATATCCTTCTTAGCATAAAATACACTCTTAGTCTTACCCCAAAGGTACTGGTTAAGTTAAACCTTCCAAATGGGCGGGGTGTTAGAATAGACATTATTTAACTCGAACTTGTTTAAGGGCATCCTTGACCCATAACGTTAGTCTAATTCTTTGATTTTACCACCCCCTTTGCAACCATATTCTCCTAATGTGATACACCAAGTCATATAAACCTTTTACACTCATGCAATGCTACGCATATTATGCGAAAGAACCATGAGGTCTCACAATAGGTTTGGTGTCGCATTCGCGCAAACTAATCTTCTTGATCCTTGCAATCGTGGGTGTTGACTTGCGTGATCGCCATTAAGGACCGATGGATCCAATTATCAATTGACCATTTCAATCGCGATGACTAAGTCTAATGATCACGATGAGTAGTGTGAATGCTAGTTGCATCAGTTTTGGCGAACTCTATAGTTCATTTCTCATTTTTACTTTATAAGAACATCCCTTGAGAGCTTTGTTTGTAGTGGGAATTTTTGATATTTTCTAGGAATTGCTGGGGGCGCGTTGGGACGTTGTTAGGCTCGTTTTTGTTGCATTAAACATGTAAGTTCCAATTGAATTTCCTTTGTTTTAGCTCTTTCTTGGTGAATTCTTGAATTGTGATGCATGAGTTATTTCATGGAATTCTAAATCTTGGATTGTGCTTGCCTTTGGGCCACAAGTTCCTTGAGCTTGTTGGGACCCCTTTAGGGAGTCAATTTCAAGATTCCTTGCACAAGTCCTATAATTTTATTTTGGCTCATTTTTACTTCCATCTAAAATTATTTCAAATTTGGTATCTAACTGATCATACTGATGTTGGGATCATTATTGTATTAGTGTTACATCATTTAGAGGCGACTTGGAAGGGGAAACGCCAGTTTAAAGATTTTTATAGTGCGTATGATTGTCTTTGAGATAGTCTACAACTTACTATCCTTAGACCTTGTTTGTGATTGTTCTAGCATGCTAATTAGCTAAGTGTGGGGTAGTTTTATAGCATGATTCGATGTTATGTTCCTTACATGTATCATTTTGGTCTTTTTCAGTGATTTTTGGTAATTCATAAGACTTCTATGTCTTGTTGATATTTTGTTTGTGCTCGTGAGTTGAAATTAGGCTAGAATGCCCTTACTGTTTATGGTGAGAAGCCTTAGCCTAGGTTTTGCTAGAGTTACTTTATAAGTCAATTTTTGGGGCTCGTGGGGCTTCGGGGATTGGAATTGGGTTAGATGCAACCCTCTAGGTTAGGTTTTGACCTTCAGTATCCATATTAATATCTATGATTGGATGGTTGTGGTGAGTGGTTACCCTAGACTCGTTTAGGACCTCTTTTCCTTTTAGCGTTATAGCTGACCCGATTTAGAGATTTTGGGAGGGGCTAGCAAGTGGTTTAGTTATACTGATGTAAGATTTTGGGATAAGTTAGGGTTTTGTACAAAATATCAGATGTAAGATTCTAAGAGCTGCTAGATGTTTGTGTGACCATTGTGATATAAGATTTTGGGGTGATACCGACCTCTTATAAGGATTTCTGATGTAAGATTTCGAGAAGGATTAGCTATCCGATGTAAGATTCTAGAATACGTTAGGTTATATGAAGATTTTTAGATGTAAGATTTTGAGGAAGGACTAGCTATTCGATGAAAGATTCTGGGAGATGCTATATTCGAGGTGTAGTTGTTCATTTCAGAATTCTTCCTCATACTATAGCCTTTGAGTGTACCCGTTAGGCTTATGGGGGTTCAGTTGGGTTATTGTATGTATGTTTTATTGATGTTATGCCTTTGTATGTACCTTCTGGGCATATGGGGTCCAATTATGTTTAGATAGATTTTACTACTTTTAGAATTTGCTATGGTAGATTTACTTCATTGCATAACTACTTATGACTTAGTGTCATCCTATTACCTTGATTTGTTCTCTTCTTATCTTGTTATGCAATTGCAAGATCGGTCGACCTATGATTCCTATTGAGCACTCGTTGTTTTGATACTCATACTGCGTTTGGCATCTTTTCCCTGATGCGGACCGAGCTTTAGTTGTCATGGTGATTCTCGTGTTGTTGTTGTTGATATCCCGAAGATCGAGGGTGACCTTATTAGCGATCAGAGTCAACTCATCTCCATATGTATATAGTTTTGGATAGTCTTTTGTATTTCGAGACAACTTGTGCATTTGTTGTATATGTCTAGTCTGTAGTCTCCTTTTATAGTAGTTTTGCATTGGCATCCACCAAGTTTTGGTGGGATATTGTCTTTTTTGGTCCTCATTTGAGTCTATGTTTATATATATTATTTCCTTATTTCGTTGTTTCCTCTTGAAATGCTTTACTGAACTTCTTATAATTCTTCCACCCCCTACGCCTATTATCGTTGGTTTTGGGCTAAAGATTAAGGTTATCTACGGGTGAGTTTTAGAAGGTTCCATCATGACCTCGATTTTGGGCTGACAATTTAGGAAAGAGAAAAAATTGAATTACACAAAGATTTTTTTCAGGTACACAAAAAAAAATTGTACAAAATTTGGAAGAAAATAAAATTACAAGCTCTATTGCGTCAGGCCGTCAATATGAAACTTCACATTGGTAGAAATAATTCATAATTATCGACATGTCATAAAATTATGTTGATGAGAGAAAACATTACAACTCTTATCATATATTTTTCTCTTACCCTTTATTTTAGGATTCCTAATATTTTAAAATATATTTTTCTCTTACCATATATTTTAGGACTCCTTAATTATTAATTTTCCAAATTATTTTATCATATATTTTTTCTTACCATATATTTTAGGATTCCTTAATTTTAAAATTTATTTTTCTCTTATCATATATTTTAGGACTCCTTAATTATTAATTTTTCTAATATATATTACCATATATTTTATGACTCCTTAATTTTAAATTTTATAAATATGAATAATTTAAGAAAAATAGTAAATGATAATTTTATCTATTGAAAGGTCTTCTAACGAAGGGTAAAAAGTTCAATCAACATTTCTAAGGACTTTCATATTTTTAATATAATATGGATATAGATAAATTGTGGTCATTTAGAAATCAATAAATACACAATATAGTGTATTAAACTATTCCTATTGAATAAATATCTCTCGAAAATGAAACAGTATTAAGGAAATTGAGTATAAGAGTACAATTAGAAAAATCTATTGTTTTTTTATTTTGAATTCTTAAGATAACACTTATTTTGAGACAACTTATTTTAGCTAAAGGAAGACTTAGGGTGTGTTTGGTTCTTATGTTTCATTGCTCTAAATGTTGAAAAATATTTTCTCATTTTCATCTTATCCAGCCTTTATAATGTTTTGTTAGGTAACATATAAATATTTTTGGGATAATATTTTCTTGTTTACTTACCAAATACTAGAAAATAAGTAAAAAATACCACTTATTTTTTCAAGATAACAATTTCTAGAAAATAATTTTTCATGGAAAACATTTTCCTTCGTACTAAACACACCCTTATTTTGAGAGGGAGGGACTACTAATTTTAGGGTCAAAATCACTTTCATCCCCCAACTTTGCTTTTAAAATCAACCCCCTCCCGCCCCTCAACTTTGAACAATAATCGAACTCCCTCCTTTATCCTATGCAATGTGTATTTTTACCCTTGTTATATCACATATATGTAATTCCTCTTTATATTATATATAATTTATTTATTAACCTAGCTATTTGTAACTTTTTTTGAAAGCTCTCTAACATTATAAGTAGAATTATATTTTTATGAATTTGTTACAAAATTTAATATTATTTTTATGAGGCGAAATGATTTGATGGACCCTTATACTTGTATGAGTTTGTATTCTGAACACTTCTACTTAATCATTTGTCAACTGAACCCTTAAACTCCATTAAAATAAATTTTTTAAACCCTCTGACCAATGACCGAACTTACGTGGCATTTGTTTTGCTGAGTCACTTATAGAGCGTGATAACACACTTGTGAAAGCGAGTGAAAACATGAATTTACTTGAAAAAATTAAATAAATACTAAAAATAAAAAAGAAGAACACAAAAGTGCCCAACCCCTCCAGTTTATTCCGCTACATCTCCTCCCTATTTCTTCCATTGAACCTCTGTCGTCAATAACTGCAGATTTTTTTTTCCAGAGTATTGAATAAATAAAACTAAACAACAAACCTTATTGATTGCTCACAAGTGAACCAAAGATCCTATTGTTTAATTTCACTAATAGCTACTGCAAAAATAGAAGCTAACAATTGGAAGATTTGGCACAAATTTGGTCACTTCATCTTTTTCTTCATTGAAGTGAACATGACGATTCACACGATGAACAAACTTTCAACATTCATGCTTCGTCTGATTTGTTATAAGCGTTTAAGTCTTCTTTTTTCACATAGAGAAATTCAATTTCAACATTGAAACAAGCTTCACGAATAAAGCACCAGCCTTCCTCTTGTCACTCATTAGCTTATTTGTTAGAGACAAATGTTCAACGTAGAACATCACTAGCTGAGGAAGAAGAACCATATCAAACCTTAAAAATGAAATCAATTCATGTTGATTGTGGTCGAGGGTTGGGGGGAAGTGCAGGAAATCAAAGAGAGAAATATCAATTTTTAAATATTTTTGTAATAGAAACTTATTTTTTTTTGCCTTTTATTTAATTTTGGTTAATACTAAAAAAATTATTAGGTTATGACATGGCATTATTATATGTGACATGGATATGACTTGTCATTTATGTAAAGGAGAGTGAGCTACACACATAGGTGGAAGGGTTTAAAAATCTCATTTTAATTGAGTTTAAAAGTTCAGTTGACAAATGATTACGTAGAAGTGTTCAAAATACAAACTCATACAAGTACAAGGGTCCATCAGACCATTTCGCCTTTTTATGACCTCTATTTCAATATTATATGCATTAAGCATTTGTATATGTATGTATGCATATATTTTATTTTCTTTCTCCAATATCTTACTCCATGCATTTTATAGTATTTGACCCTTCTTGATATGACATCCTTTAAAATATTTTTAATTAAGGGTGTATTTTCCTAAACTAACAAAATACACCCTTAATAATGTATTTTGAAACATTATATTTGACTACTACTATTTTATGGAGTTATTTACTAGTAAGGGTAAAAATAAAAAAAATATTAAAATTTCTTTTAATTTCATAAATTGGAGAAATAAATTAAAATAACTATTTTTAGAATGAGGGTCGAGTAATATAAACGGTTGTTGTATTTCTATTATCTATATAAATAAACAACTTTTGCATTGCATTGATGGAGTATAACATAAATTATAGTTTAAAATAATTTAAAATTTAAATAAATACAATCTTTAAAAATTTGACCTTAATTTAATTAATTATTTTGTATTTCCTGCATCAAAATATATTTGTGTAGTTATTATTCTCTGTTACTTTCACTTGTATAAATAAATATTAGAGTTTTGATTATTATTAAGAAAATTCATTTTCTCATTATGCTAATTTACTACATTAGCACAAAATTAGTATCCCCCCCCCCCCCCCCTCTTTTTTCGTCTAAAAGATGATGTACGAAATATTTGTTACATTATTCAAAAAAAAAAATGAAAATATCACAATTTTTGAAGAAATAAAAAGAAGTTCATGATAAAAGGATATACTCCCTCCGTTCATTTTTATATGTCACATTTTAAATTTCACCTGCATTAACAAAAGTAAGTTTACAATTCTACCCTTATTTATTATTTTTTTGAAGTAAACTTTTCAATAAATGATAAATAAATCCATCTTTTATTTTTAATTTGTTTGTTGAGATTTCTATTTCTAAATCAGATTTCATAGCAATGCTGAGAGTAATTAATCAATTTATGAAGTAATTACAATGAACATTAATTGCTTATTAGTTTTCCTAGGTTAGTCAAATATCTATATTTAAGACTAATTAACTAACAAGGGTATAATAGAAAAACGTATTGTAATTTATGTATTGATTTTATGAAATGACAAGTATTACAAACTAACTATTTATAGTAAGGATGTCATATAAAAAAAAGAACGGAGAAAGTAATAGGTATTTTAAAGATTTAAAGTAAAACCTCTGTAAATTAATACTCGATAAATTATTAATCTCTCGAAAATAATATTTTTCTCCGATCCCGACTTGGGCCAATGGAAAAAATCATCAATTTCGATAAGATAATAAGATAATATATTTTCAGAAGACCCCTATATAAATATATGGTCCCATTAATATCATAAATTAATAATTTAAAAGGTACAAATATATCTAAGACAATTTAGTGAAATATGATTCTATTGTGCTCTGATTTTTCTTAAAATTCAAATCTAGTTGAACCTCATCTCTAACTTTCCTTATTGCATCCAAGAGCTCCAGTGTTGTCTTTTAAAACTGCACCATAAAATTGTGAAGAGTTTTAGATGTGATAAGTGTTTCCATATGCGTAACTGGTTCCAAAGGTATAGTATCATCTTCAACTTCATCATCAACAATATTGCTTTTTTCCGATGGTATCCACAATTCCTTTTAAGCTCTGGACCTCTGAACATATATCACTTTCACCCGGATAATCCAACAGGTTATTAACATCCATTTTATTGTGGTAACTGAGATTATTAATCATGACCTCAAGTTCATGAACGACGTTTTCACAAGTAGGTTCATTCAACTTCTCTGAGATTGCTTCCCCCGAACAAATTTTACAGTGTCGAAACCAATTTGTTATTGTCTCTAGCTGAACATTTGTTTTCCAAACAGGGATTGCAAATATGATAGCATTCAAAACAATGATCTTTGATGCATCAGTTTGTCCCACTTCATAGTCTTCTAATATCCTACAATAAAATCTGTTCGATAATACATCTTGAAAGCTCTTATTATCACAGCATCACAAGTTTGAAATTAGTAAGATACAATGATTTTGATGTATTCGTTGTACTTTATGTATAATATTTTTTTATGTGAAATCAATAAATATGACACATAAGTTAGTAAGATACAATGATTTTGATATAATCAAAATTACCCTTCATCAAATCTCAAACCATTCTTTAAATTAATAAATATTCATTTATAGAGGTTTTACTGTAATGGTCCCACCTATATTAAATAATATCTCTATAATGGTGTCACCTATATTAATTTATAAAGGTTTTACTGTAATTAGGATAAAAGGAGATTTTGATTATTGTTCAAAATTAATAATAATTTGATTAAAAACAAAGTTGGGGTTAATAATTTTTATGGAGAGAGATAACACATCATTTAAGAAGTGATCCGAAAAGTCCAAATCACTCATTAAATGTTTTTTTTTTTGTTTTGGTTAAACTTATTAAATGCTAATACTGAATAAATTATGACTAACTAATGTATTGTGGTTAAATGTTAAAAGAGTTCACATATTACTATATATAATAAGTGGGAATATCTACTACGTAGCACATGACAAGTGTTACATGTGCTTAGATAGTGTTGTACATTCTTCTTTTATGATTGTACCTTTAAAATTTATATTATTGGACAATTTAACACCATTAATCACAATAATTAATAACTTAAAACATTTTTTTTTAAAAATGAAAATTTGGATGACTCTCCAAATTTTATTCGTGTCACATAAATTGAGACAACAAAAATAACATATATTGGGTCCATTTTAATTTATATGTCTTTTTTTTGTGTGGTTTTTTATATTTAAAAATTGCGTATAAATACTATAAATCATGATAATTGACAACTTAAAATATGTTTTGAAAAAAATACAAAAAATTCCACTGATTCTTCAAGTGAATCTATCGTAAAAATACTATAAATCATGATAATTGACAACATAAAATATTTCAAAAATAATTACATATAAAAAAATTCGATTGATTCTTGAAATTAATCTATCGTTACAAATTATGTATAAAATATAATAAATCGTGATAATTGACAACTTAAAATATTTATTAAAAAACACAAAAAAAAAGAAATTGACTGATTCTTAAAATTAATCTATCAATGTCACATAAAATGAGACAAAAGTTGTAATATGTATTATTTAATGTGATATTATTGAAAACTATGTAAAATGTATTGTAAATCTTAACAATTAACAACATTTGATTGACTCTTGAAATTTTATTTATGCTACATACATTGAGACAAACGGAGTAATATATATTAAGTATTTAAAATTACGTACAACCTTATTGTTTTCTGTAGGCTTCGAATTATCGTGGTCATTTTTTAGGCTGATACAAGTTTTGTACATTTTCTATTTAATTTTTTTTAATGTTATAAATTGCAATAATTAATAATTTAAAATATTTAAAAAAATATATTAAAAATTGAGTTGGTTTTGGGAATTTTATTTATACTATATAAAATGGGACAAAGGAAGCAACATATATCATTTACAAATTACTTAAAAAGCATTAAAAATTACAATAATTACCAAATCAAAATATTTAAAAGCTATATAATAAAATAGATTCACTCTCAGAATTCTATCATGCCCACATATATTGGGACAGAAAAAATAACACATATCATTTTAAAATTATCAAAAAAGTATTATAAATAATAATAATTAACAACTTAAAATATCTAAAAGACATTTTAAAAGGGTTAATGTTGTAATTTTATCCATATCACATAAATTAGGACAAAGTGACCAGTAATGTAGGTTATTTGAAATTTACATAAAAATATTATAAATCACAATAATTAATAACTTAAAACATTTAAAAAAAAATATGAAAATTTGGATGACTCTTCAAATTTTATTTGTCACATAAATTGAGACAACAAAAATAACATATATTGGGTCCATTTTAATTTATTTGTCTTATTTTTTTGTGTTTTTTATTTTTAAAAATTGCGTAAAAATACTATAAATCATGATAATTGACAACATAAAATATGTTTTCAAAAGAATACAAAAAATTCCACTGATTCTTGAAGTGAATCTATCATAAAAATACTATAAATCATGATAATTGGCAACATAAAATATTTCAAAAATGTTGTATGTGGATAGTCTTATTATGCCTTAAATAGTGTCAAAGAAAGTACAAGTTTGTGATAAAAAAACTTTTTTCTTTATCCACACAAACAATCGCTTCAAAAACTCTGTTATTAGCCCCAAAACATACCATTTATATTATTGGGCCCGTGCATAGCACGGGCACCATTATCTAGTATATATATAAAATAAAAGAACATCCGAACTTACCGTTCACACTGGTATTTTTTTAACTTTTTATTAAATTAAAGTATTTACTTTTTTAGAATTTTCTGTCCCTTTGAAAAAAAATTCTTTCTTTGCGGATGCATGAATAAATAATTAAAAGTTAAAAACTGTTTGAATTTACTTAAAAGTTGGTCAAATCTAATGTTAAGTCAGTTTTTGAATCACAAATATAAAAAATAACTTAAAATAAGTTAGAAAGTGTTTGACAAGGTTAAAAATGACTTAAAATAAATCAAAAATCAAAGTTCCTTGTGTTTGATTTTTTATTTTTAAGTTAAAATGCAAATCCAAACGGGGTCTTAGTCAAAAACAAATAGTAGTATATTTTAATTAATGGAAATTCCTAAAATATACATGATATTTTTAAAAGTAGAGTTGTATTAATTATGGTTGGTAAATTGGATTCACACATTCACCGCTCTTTTGTGAGTAGAAAAGTGTGAACTTATCTGTCAAAAAGAAAAGACTTATTACTAATAAAATACTATTCATCTTCTGTCTCTAGACTAGACACAGAGAGAGAGAGAGAGAGAGAGAGAAAGAGAGATATGAAAGGAGGGAAAAACAAGAATTCCGGTTTGGTATCAGATACCGAAACAGCACCACCTTGTGATGCTGTGAATGAAAGCGAGGGCGCTGCTGAAGGGGATGTGGGAATCCAACAACAAGAATTGACTGCTAATGATCAAAAACCCAAACTTGCTGAAGGGTTTTATGAGATTGAGACCGTAAGAAGAAAGAGGATCAGAAAGGTTTGTTTCATTTCAATCAATTTTCTTTCTTTCTTATCTTTTTTTTTTTTTTAATTTTATCCTGACTTCAATTGCTGTGCTGTTTTTTATCCATTTGCGAATGCTGTGCAAACCAAAGGGCAAAATTCAGTATCTCATCAAATGGTAAGTCATGTATAGCTGTTCTTCTTCTTTAATTTCTCAACACACAAAGAAAGCCCTTGAATTTTGTTTGATTGATTTACAGGCGAGGCTGGCCGGAGACTGCAAACACATGGGAACCTGTCGATAATCTAATGACGTGCTATGATGTTATCGATGCATTCGAGGAGAGGTGTTTCTTTTATACTTTTACTTTCATGACTTTTTATACCATTGGATTGGAGTATGGGTTCTTATTTCTATTGCTTTCTTTTGCCTTTTCAAGCTTGCAACAGCGATCTACACGTAAGCGTAAGCGGACTCCCGGGGTTAATCACTCTGAAATCAAAACAAAACAGCAGCACAAGCAAGAACAACATTCCCCTGCAGATACTGTGCCTGCAGTGAAGCTTAGGATAATTGAGGAACCTGTGCCTTCACCTCCTCTGGCTACATTGGATCATGTGGATAGAAATGCTAGTGGTTTGAATAATTTCAAAGTGCCGAATGACAATGATTTAATGTTGGATTCCTCTCTAAAAGAAATTGAAGAGCAAAACAAATTGAATTTGAAGCTTAGTGAACTAAAGGGACTGATGGCAACGATAGAGGCCTCTGTCGAAAAGGGTGCAATAAAGGCCTCTGTGGAAAAGGGTGCAAAAGAGGCTTCGGTGGAAAATGGGGTGCTGGCAACAAAAGAGGCCTCTGTGGTAAAGGGATCCATGACAGCAAAAGACGCCTCTGTGGAAAATAGAGTGATGGCAACAAAAGAGGCCTCTGTGAAAATGGGAGTCATGGAAACAAATGAGGCCTCTGTGAAAATGGGAGTCATGATAACAAAAGAGGCCTCTATGGAAGATGGGGTGATGGCAACAAAAGAGGCCTCTGTTGAAAATGTAGTGATCGCAACAAAAGAGGCCTCTGTGGACGAGGGAGTGATGGTGACAAAAGAGGCCTCTGCAGATAGATCCAACAATGCCTTCACAAATGGATTTTCAATGGCCAATGGAACAGAATCACTTCAATCTGGTCGCTGCACAGGAGCTAAAAGGAGGAAGTCCGCTTCTGTTCGGAGGTTTATACAACAAGCCACTTCAGGTGTAGTGAAGGATCTCCAAGATGCTGTAGCAAATGCTACTAGTGGCCATTTGGTTGCATTAGTGCAGGAAGAAATTCACGATCAAGGACTTGTGGGAAATGTTTTGGGTTGTAATAATAAGTGTGATCAGTTCAAAGATACATATGCCATAACAGAAATTATCAAGGCCGAGAACTATTCACCACCTGATATAGAAAATGGCTTGAAGGATGTGTCTGTGACCTTTCGAGCTAAGAGGTCTGTGACTTCTAACCTACTTTCTTGTTTTATATCACATTTATCTTTGTGTCTATTATGTTTCTATGTCACTCATATGCAAAGAATCTTAGCTTCACCTTTTAGGTAGAGTGAAGTTAGTGAACTTCTTTCAAACGAACAAAAGACATGTGCTGCAGATTAATTTTTTTTTGTTACTCACTTATCTTACTTAAGCTATTCTTGGATGTAACTATTGCATGTATGGATGCTATTTTTGGGATTAATTGGCTTTTCTTGACTATAATGTATCTATCAGTGTCTCAAATCGTCCTGTTTGGTGTCTGTTGTCTTCAAATATAAGCGAAAATTGTTGGAGTCATAATACTCTATTATACGAGTATATATTAGTCGAAGTTAAACAAATTATGGTTACTGATTTACCGTACCGTAGAATACCGAAACCAAACTTCAAAATATCGAACCATCCTAAATTAAATTTGTATGGTTATGGTATAATCTTTTAAAAACCGAATACCGAAATTACGGCATCGAAACTTTCAAATACCATTCCCAATGATTATCAAAGGAGAAAGTCATGAACTGACTTACAACACTCACTAGAAAAGGAGATGACAAGTCTAGTCACTATAAGATAATTCAACTTTCCAACTAGTTATCGATACCTTTATGGATTATTGTTGCTCCCCCTGTCCAGACAGGATTTTAATAATCGGATCCATAGGAGTGTCAATGAGTTACATAATATCATATTTGTCTCCTCAAGAATGTCTAAAGCATACTTGCATTCCGGAATAACAATACATAATCTAGATTGAGCAACCTCAATACCTAGAACATACTTTAGTTTTTCGAGGTCTTTTGTCAGGAAATGTTGAAAGAGATGCCACAGTATCTAACTATAAACACCAATACACTTGGAACTTCACTTTCAGAAGGAATCTCAATGATTGAGAAGCTAGAAACATGACAACTTTTCTCAATCTTTAGGAACCTTGCCAAAGCCTCAATTGCAGAGATGATGTGTTAGTGCCTGTTTGGATCGACTTATTTAGGTGCTTTTAAGCTAAAATAGGTTTTAAGCAGTTTTATAGTGTTTGAGTAAAATAAAAAAAGCGCTTATAAGCACTTCTTGTTAAGCTAAAATATAAAAAAAAAAAAGAAGCCAAAAGCCAATCCAAATGGGCTCTTACAATGGAAGCAACATAGCAAGGGTCATTTTAGTGCGAACTGTTGCTACAAGACCTATACTCAGTCATACAGCCAACAAAGTTCTAGAATAAGGAGGCCTCTCATTCTGTAACTTCCTGCACTACCTTAGTTCTTGGGTTGTTTTATCAATAAAATTTTAACTTACTGATCAAGAAGAACATATTTTTCTTTTTAGCCTTGGTTGTGCTGAAATTAAAAGCCTTTCTTCCCAGAACTATTTTATAATTTCAAATATAATCTATAAGGTTCAAGCTCTCGTTTGCCTTGCATTCTCTTTTCCTTTATGCTTGCTTTTGGTTACTTGTTCCCTCAGAAGTTATATAAGAAAGAAACCCTCTTGTGATCAGCATGAGCTAATTGCCCTCAAGATTTTTGGTTTTGTTTTGTTCCCTTTAGTATATAGTTTGCTTATAATGTAATTGGGTCTTAGAGTACCCCAAATATGGAACTGCATGTGATTTTTGTGATAATTGTGTCAGTTCTGTAGTAGAAATACTTATGCATGTAAGCAACTTCTTGGATGGGCAATGCGTGTAGCTGTAATCAGATTGATAACATTCCCGTCTCGTCCTTTCTGGAGAAACTTTTCTTTTTCACTCATGGTTATACTATTCTCATCAGCTTTTATCCAGTTGAATACTTGAAATAGTGCCAGTTTCTTGGATAGGCAGCTACACCCTTGTCGCTTTATGATCTAGTTCTATGTTGTCAGCTTGCTATTATTTTGGTGAATATATTTTAAGTTTCTAGGTTATGTGATGACATTTTGGTATGACTTCCTGCAGGTCAGATGGGACGGAAGTTGTTGTGGATAACAAGTTTATGAAGACGAATAATCCACTTTTGGTAGCTGTTTTTCTTGTTCTCCTATTGATTCTTTCATCATCATAATACATGATCTTATATTTCTAATATGGATTATTTATAGGGACCTTTTCTGGTTTTCCAAAGCTACATCTACTTCTCTTAATATATCATCTCCAAGGACCTCTGTGCATGAATTTGTATTGCTAAAAAATAATAGTGCACTTGAGATAATAAATTGTGGCTTTGATATGTAATTTTATTATTACTATCAACTTTTTGGGAATCATCACTTTTACTCAAAATTTCTTTATGTATCTTAATTAATTCAGAATAAAAAAAATGTTGGCTCTGTGTCATTTAAGGTTTGATGATAGTCATTTTATGTGTTATTGACAAAAATAATAATCTACTTGTTTGTGAAGTAATATCAGAAAAGTTTATTTAGTTGTTACAAAACTGAATAGGCTAATGTAATTTAGTCTTTCTGTGTTACTTTATATCGTCAATTGAACTACTTTTTGCTTTCTTTTGCAGCTGATAAGCTATTACGAGAAGCATCTTCAACATCATCCCTCTCAATGAGTGAGAGCTGCGGTGAAGGGAACTGGTCTAGCTCGACTTGTCTCTATGTATAGTGTTGGAATTTTGTTGCAACAGGCCATAGGTATTAAACCTGTTAGACACAATTACTAGGGAGGTCAGTAAATCTACAGAGTTAACGTTGCATTTTATGAGAAACCTTGCATTAGCTTCAGCAGTATTTTCCCCAGAAAGAAAAACAAAAACAACTAGAATGTTAAAGTTTTATCTGAGTATCACCCAATACATGCAATGCACATTATGATAATTTTCTTTTCACATGTTAGGTGGCAAAACCATTATAGGTTCTGTAGGTGCAGACATCACAAATGTTTCTGAGTTTGTGGAATTGCTCTGATGGCCATAATATGTTATGGTAACACCTTTTGTTAGATGAACAGAAAACAGAATTATTTTAATCTAGCTGGTGGACTTAGTTTATTCTTGTTGGATCCTTGATCTCTTTTATGTCTCAATTGAACATTTTTTGCTTTTTATAAAATGGTGTGATAGTATTGTGTTTTTTCAATTGGAGCAACTCCCAAGCAAAGTTAAAAGAGGGGAGAGGGAAGATTAATTGAGTGTGAACATAAATTGAGACAAGTTGTTTTCATACTGGTTTGGATCACAGATGTGATACCTAAACCAATTCCTTTGGGTTACTAGGGTTTTCTTTAGAGCCTTTTGTTGAACTTGTGAGTACAGATGATTTTGATATCTACTATATCTAACCTGAGTCGGATATATCCTAAATTGATACAATCTTTACCTGTATAACCAACACAACTCTCTTCTTTTATAATTGTAGGCTTTGCAAGGTTATAGAGTAGTATGAAAGATGAAAGAAAGAAGATGTAGTACAAGTTCAAGTAAAGTGCATAGTTTTCATTTCCGAAAGGAACAAACTTCTTATAGATCTTTGTAGTGAGGTTCTTTATGCTCTGAAGGAAAACTCAAAGGAGTTTCTTTCCTTGATTGAGTATGAATGATAGTACATGTCCATATTGTGGTCTATCATTCTACCGATCTTCTTTCTTCCTGATTTATTTCTTTCCAAACACGAGGTCGATCTTCTATCTTGCTCCTTTCATTCCGCAGTCCGTCATTTCCTTGGTCTGGTCCTTGATTAGAGGAGGTCTTCAATCCTTTCCTTTGTTTGTCTTGATTTTCTTTCCTAGTGGGCACTCCAACTTTAAGCTCATGATTTTCTTCCCTTGTAGATGATCTAATCTTCGTCCTGATTTGTGCATAGCAGCAGATTAAATCACTTGTACATTGATTCAATTCTTTTGCTTGATATTCATTCCTTTCTGGCATTCAACCTACTCCTTTGTTTACCTGCAAAGTGATTTTGCCATTATTTAAACTTTACTTTAATTAACTTGAACCTCTCAATCTCCCCTTTTTGATAATGACAAATAACTTGCAGAAATAATACTTTTATACTTCCTTGTTCAGCTGTGAGACTCACTCCCCCTAGCTGAGTGCACAAAAAACATCTTGTGATTTCTCCCCCTTGCTAGTTGCTTGGACTATTTGTGCCATCTTCTCCCCCTTTTACATAATAAAAAAGAAAACAAAAACAAAAGAACACGTAAGTAGAGAGACATACAAGTATGCAGACGTAGTTAACTATTGGATAGCAGAGCAGAGCAGAGCAAAAAGAATTTAGAGAGGTAACCAACAACCCTCTATT
Organism: Solanum okadae; assembly: GCA_036553675.1. Taxonomy (NCBI): domain Eukaryota; kingdom Viridiplantae; phylum Streptophyta; class Magnoliopsida; order Solanales; family Solanaceae; genus Solanum; species Solanum okadae. Next base: position 15,388,370 of record CM071687.1, on the reverse strand, counting down.
CACAACGCAAATGAGTATAATGGGGACAAACTCCCCCAGTTTAACAAATTAAAGAGATAGTGTTAAGATAGGAGGAGCAACATAAAACAATATTGTTCAATGATCACCCAAGAAATATTTTATTGTGTTGAAAACATTATACAACTATTATAGGAACGTTCCACATTTCTAGAAAAATTTGAGTACGAAGTTTGGACAAAGATAGTGAGATTGGTATTGAAAAAGTCAACTCTAGCTTTGAGATTGTCGACTTGGCGGATCAACTTGTTAATAGTAGAGACTCCTTGCTTTAGACCATCCACAACAGGGTGATGCTTTTCAACGTCTATGTTGGTGTCCTTGTGTAGCTGAAGAATTTTCCCTGCAAATTCTTGCAATACCTTTAGACCATCTTCAATTGTGAGTAAGCGAGCCTTGACATCTTTCATGTCCTTTAGCAGTAGAGAAGCATAGTCGACTGATACTTTGGTTACTCTGACCGTCTCTACTCTTGCTTTGACAGAGTACTTTTTGTACCATTGATTTCCTACAAGCGTGTAGCACATGCTAGAGAAGGTCCTACTATCGTAAGTTGAAGAGATCTCAACATGCTTGTATCCAGAGAAATCAACCAGAGTATCTACCAAGATACGCGATATTAATAGGCCGTAGAGCAGTCTAGCAGATGCATTCATATCCTCAGAGCTTTCCTCTATATATTCTCGTATCCGAGAAGCTCAATTAATCATATACATTTTGAAAAGGCAATACAGAACAAAAACATCTCTAGATGAGATATTACTAAGAGATCCCTTCCTAGGAACCAGAGCAGTACCAATCATATGAGCAAGAATGCGATTTTCAAAACACAAAGAAAGAGGACCAAAATCAGATAGTTCCAAACCAGGTTCAATAATGAACGCTTTGGTCACTTCCAAAGAAACTTCAAAATTGTTAGGTCAAACGTCATTCATATTTAGCACATGGTACCAAACTCATCTTTAAACGGAAAATTATTCATAATAATGCGCTACTCTAGAACAAGAGTTTCCCACTCATCACTATCCTTAGATAAGCGAAGGTTTGCATGGAAGAGACGAACAAGTTCCTCGTACAATTCAAGGCCATAGAAAACAAAGAAGAAGAGGTAGTTTTTGAACTTTGAGAAACAAACTTACCCGGTGGTGAGAATCTTTCAGCTATCCCAAGTTGATGACATTTAATGCTTCAAACTTGTTTTTCTAGTTAATACCCCAGAATCAATGCATGTCTTCAGAATAGAGGGTGTTGGAGGGATCTAGGCGATGCTTTTTAGAGGCCTTTTTTTTTTACAAGTCTATTCTTGGATGAAGAAAAAGGAGCATCAAATTCCTCTTTGGAGGAGTCCTCAAAAGAACATTATGTTCGAAAGAGTCTGAAGGGCAGTGAGGGATAACTTTGGGAGAAGTAATGGATCTAGTTCGAGTCATCATATTTGAGATGGATGAGAAGAAAAAGAAGGGTCAAAGATAAAAAGAGGGTTTTCTAAGGGAGATGAAAGGTTTAGACAAAAGGGGTGATGAATTGAAAATACTGGAGAAGGGAAGAGTTGTCTCGGAAGATGAAAAGGCGAAGGACAGTAATAAAGGAAAGTCAGTACAACAGACAAGTACAAAAAGGAAGTAATTAAAGGAGGAGTACTGCTAATTGGCAAGACATAATTTTGGCATGAATTGTCAAGACACGGGTAAATGACGAAAATGCCTCTTTTGCTCCAAAACCACTTGTATTTCCCTCCAAAAATGAAAATCACCTTTGACATTTTAATAATTATTTACTCTCTCTCTTACTTTACTCTTTATATCACCTTCCACCACCTCTCCTACATCTATCACTCTTCACTCTCATCCCTTCTTATTTTAATTTGTTGATCAAGAATTTATTTTGTTGTTGGATTTATATAATTTTAACAAAATGGAATCGACTAGTCAGAATAGCCAATTAAACGATGTATTGAATAATGTTTTGGGGTTAGATGAGGATGATAGTTTGTTGTCCCAAAATGATGAACATCATGAAGATTCCGATGATGCATACGATGGGCCAGAACATTATTTGCATAGTGATGATGAAGATGTTATTAACAAGCTCTTTGAAGAAATGAATCAACCGGAGCAAGAGGAATCAATAAGTGTTAGTGACGGAGAGGAATAATGAAGCTGAAGAAGAATGTGATGAACAGACAGATTCAGCCAATGATGATAATTTTTCAGATCAACAATATATGGAAGGCCCTCTTGTAGATATGGTCTATTGTAGTGTAGAATCTCTTTTTGCTTTTTATAAAGAACATAGTCGTTTAAATGGATTTGGAGTTCTTAAAAAGACTTCAAAAAAGAGAGGTTGTGAATACGCTAGGTATGTCTCATTCGCTTGTGATAAGAGTAGAAAACTAATTGTTAAGAATTATAGTAAAAGGGTTGATTGCAAATGCAAAGTTAATTGTGTTGTGTTGCATGACGGTTCATGTCGCGTAACAACAGTTACGACAGAGCACAACCATGAGTTGCAACCATTTTTGGCACGTTTTTTTGGTTGCCACAGGAAAATAAGCAAGGCATTAAAACAAAACCTTGAAGCTTATGACATCGCATGAATTATACCTGCCAAAAGCATTAGACTTTTGGAAGTACAAGCAGGTGGTCCAGATAGAATGGGATGCACACCTAAAGACTGTCGAAACTACATTCTTCAACAATACAGGATGAGGACATTGTCATGCGATGCTGTCGCAATCCAGAAATTTTTAGCTTTAATGCAGATGAAGGACGATGAATTTTTTTATGTAATTGACACGAATAATGTTGGTAGACTTCGCAACGTAGTGTGGGTTCACACACATTGCAAGTATGCGTATCAGGAGTTTAGTGACGTTTTTGTTTCGATTCAACGTACTTGGTGAATCAATGGCGCATTCCGTTTGCATCTTTTGTTGGTGTGAATCAACACAAATAATCTATTCTTTTGGGCTGTGCTTTGCTCACAAGTGAGGATATTGAGACATACAAATTTGTTTTCTCTACTTGGTTGGCAGCAATGGGCAATGCACCTCCAACGGCTATCCTCACTGATCAATGTGAGAGTATCAAGGCAGCAATTGCAGAGTTACTTCTAGACACCATCCATAGGTACTGTATTTGGCATATTGTGACAAAGCTGCCTGCAAAGCTTAAAGGGTGTGTGGGACTTTAAGATTGCCAAGTGCGAATTTAAATCAATAATCTATAACAGCATTACTATCAACGAATTTGAGGAAAAATGGGCTGGCTTTATTCAAAAATACGAGCTTCAACATAGACTATGGTTTCATAATCTATACTTGGAGAAGGAAAAATGGATCCCTATCTTCCTAAAACACTATTTTTGGGCTGGCATGATGTCCACCCAAAGAAGTGAGTCAATGCATGCATTTTTTTATGGTTATATATCCGGTCGAAGCTCTCTAAAGTAGTTCATCGAGCAGTATGAGTTAGCCTTGCGATTTAAATATGAGAAGGAACTTCAAGCAGAAGCTTACTCACGAAAAAAGCATGCAGCGCCTTGTAGTGGTTTTGATTGGGATTTGCAGCTTCAAACCCATTATACTCGACCTATTTACGATGCCTTTGCAGCAGAGCATTTGAAGCGGTTGTACCACTGTGAAATTGAAAGACTCCATGACTTTAATGTCGTGGAGGGAGTTGAGAAGTACAGTGTAACAGATTATTCCATATCTAATGATTTTCATGGAAATCGATTTGTTTACATTGTGGAATATCGGCCACGGAATCAATATCTAGATTGCAATTGCAAGAATTTTCAAAGTGAAGGTGTTGTCTGCTGCCACATTTTAAAGACTATGTCTCCTTGTAGAATTAAAATGTTCCATGATAGATAATTCGACCACACATAGGTAAATTCTTTCAAGGAGGCTATCCATCAATGACGGACGAGTACAAGAAGTACAATTCCTTGAAGAAATGGTTTGGTAGGAATTATGATGTTGTGTTGGACAACAACGCTAAATATGCGGATTTCAAAAATGTTTTGAAAGGACGTTTCAATGCATATTGTAATTGGAATGACGAAATGGTAGTCCCTAGCGTTGGTGATCCAGACTCGAAAGAAGATGTAACATTCATTAGGAACCCGAGGGAAGTCCGAACACGTGGAAGGCCTCCGACTAATAGATGTAGGAGAGGTGGTGGAAGGTGGAATAGAACATATTATCATGCAGATCAAGTGGGTGAGACTAGTCAAGGTCGAAGGGGTGGTGGGAGACGGGGTGTAGGTCGAAGGGCTGGTAGAGGTGGTTGAGGCGGTGGTATAATGGCGTAGATTATTCATCCTTTGATAATGGTTTGCTTGGTGAAATTGTAGAAAGGGTTGCTTCCAACTCATTCAACGATTTATTAAATTTAAGATTGAGGCATGTAAATTTTTAATCTAAATCAATTGTTTACATTCATGTTTGATAACCTATGTATTTTTTTTTCCAGTTGCAAGTTATTTAATCAAATAGGAAGTGAACGGTGGCTTTACAAGAAACTTTCTCTACACGATGTTCCCCTTGAGATATTGACGCGCCGAACATTAATAACATTCAAAACATACGATTCTTTCATGAACTTGTGCATCGATTGTGGAAATACAGAAGCCATGTATAGAAAAGGTGTGGTAATAACAATACTTAAATTACTTTCTGATGCATCATCCAAATTAAATTCGTTCTGAACTAACGGATATATGTTTGTATATTAGAAGTTTTTCAGCTATGAAGATTCATATGGTGCAATACCGTTACTGGAGAAAGCATCAAAAGCCGGTCACCCCGCTGCATCATACGCTTTTACCGTATTCTCAAAAATATACTTAGGCGGTGAAGCTAGGCGAAATGGGATAAACACTATTGGGAAGATAAAACTAACGCAACACCAAGGATGATTAACAATGTATTGTCGAGATAGTCTATGTCAAATCTCAAGTGTATCGTGGGTTTTGAATCGTTTATTTATGGAAAAACCCAGTGCTTGTTGCACGTATAAGCATCCATTAACTTATCACAAAGTGGTCTTAGATAATGATCAAGGTGAGCTTGGTGACCATTGTATCGGTTGTAGTGTTGATGAAGAAATTACATGGTTTTATGGTGGCTAACAGTGCAAATGATTTAATTATGTCTTTTTATCCGTTTTGTAGCTTAGTTTTTTAATGGTATTTTGGTTCGTCATTGTTTACTTTCACATGGATCTATGTTAAATTTTATTAGTAAATTTAGCAAACACACCTAACACTAGAAGTAGATAATGGTTATTTTCATAATCATAGATAGAAAACAAAAAAAAATTACATACTAACCCATGCATTATGCAATGGGAGTAAACAAAACAAAAAACTAAATTAAAATACAGCTAAAAGGACCTCATCCAGTGTCCTTGTGTGAAACCTACAACTCCAGGTTCCTTTTGCAAGCCCTCTTTTCCTTAGACCAACCATCAAGTGAAGTTCCCTCTCCAGCTCGTGGAGTAATTTCAGAAACTCCGTTGGCGCAAACAGCGAAACCATTTGGTGATTTAGCAACCACCTTCTCGTATATCTCGAAAGTTTGGGTGAGGGGTGGTTCATCCATTAAAAACATCATTTCGACCCACCTCTTACCCTTCCATTCGATCAGCCGCTTCAGGAACTCTGCTATTTCCTCCTCCATTTTCTGGTATGACTCCCGTTTTATGTAATATAACTTTTCCACAACCTTCGGAGAGGTTGAGAATGACATTGCCCTTCTTTTGTTATAAGGAGTTACGTAGTTCTCAGAACTCATCTTCTTTCAAGTAAGTATAAATTTATATTTTGAAATGGTTCTGGGTGTGAGGAATACATTTACCAGGAGTCTCGATTTATAGTGAAAAGATTGGAGCCAAAAGTGACGTGTTTGGCTCCCAAAAATTTGTTTATCGAAAATAAAAGAGAAGGAACAATAATGTGTGACTGAGATTTTTCTCTTCATCTAATTAAAATTACTTGAGTATACTTACCACTCCTTGAAAACTGTTGAATTGATGAGTTGAATTTTCTTTCACCCTTTCTTTTTTAATAAATGATAAATGAATTGTTAAGCAAGTTTATTATGATGTACGAAAATAAAATGTTATGTGTGTTCAAAATATCTTTTCATAGGAGTAAAAATGACAATTTTATTACTACGAAATTTCTTTATTATTTATCTATTTTTTACTACAAAATTAAAAAACTTACTATTAAATTTGTCACTAGATAATAAAGAACCAAAATGTGAGAATGGATGGGATTATTCACTCTTCTTTTTTAATCCATTTATTGAACAAGTTTTTTAGAAGGTAAGAATATAAAATGTTACGTGTGTTCAAAAATGATTATTTGATACGAGTAAATTTGTCACTAGATAATTGGTCTCTAACAATTGTTAGTCGAAAATTAAAAGAAAAAGAAATAAAATATGTGAATGGATGAGATTAATGTAGCTGTTCACTCTAATTAAAACTACTTGAGTATGCCTACAACTTGTTGAAAAGACATGATTTGATGAGTTAAATTTTCTTTCACTCTTCTTTGTTAATCCATTTATTGAACAAGTTTTTTAGAAGGTAAGAAAGTAAAAAAGTAACATTTTCATACCAATATAAATGACTAATTTTTATAAGGTAAGAAAATATAGTTCGATTAATTAATTTAATCATTAATATTTTCAATGTTATGTAATAATTATTTGAGGCGCTTAAAATACTAATTTCATGAAAAATAAATTTTAAATTTTATGAAAAATAAATTTTATTCTTATATCAAAATGTAAATAACGTGAAATGATGGAATGAATTAGTTGTTCAAGCCTAAAAGAAGTACTTGAGTACACCTAGAGGCTAGAAAGTTGACAAGATTTGAATTGATTAGTTGAATTTTCTTGCACTCTTCCTTTGTAAGGCAAATCCATTAATTAAGATCTTTTATCAAAAGGTAAGAATATAAAATTTAATTAATTAATTTAATCATCAAAATATTCTATGATATAAGAATTTTCAAACCTTTTGTTATTAATATTATTGAAAATAAACTTATTCTTATATCAAAAATTTGTAGTAGTAAATATAACAAAGGCGAACCGACGGAATAGTTTTATTATTTTTTCAAGTCTAAGATAAGTTCTTGAGTACACCTAGAAATTTGACAAGATTTGATTTGATAAGTTGAATTTCTTACACTCTTCTTTTTTAAGATCAATTTTATTGGAAGGTAATAATTTAAAATATAATTAAATTAATGCATTATCAAAATTTATTATGATATAAGTTATTTCAGACCTTTAATTATTAATTTCATGGATAATAAATTTAATCCAAAACTTTGAGTCGAAAATTAAAATAAAATGAACGGGAAGCGACGCAAAAATAATAACATAAATATGGGGACCTAACCTAGACTTGAACTCATGACCAATTGACTAAACGTTTAATCTTGCTTTAGCCATTCGCACTGCAATATCATTCGTTTATAATTACGAAAGGAACTATATTTATGCTTCTTAATGAATATCAACTCTCTCGTAGAAGGAGTAGCTAGCTGTCTTTGGGAAGTGTGTGGAAACTTTATGTACAAGCTATTAACTTGGGGAAGAGAAACACTCAAGTTAGATTTTCGGATTCAAAGAGTTTCAAGTTTGAAGAGTTGTGACTTATCATTTGAGATGAATGGTATTGAGAGTGCTTCGGAAGTTGTTCCATAAATCAGATCATTTAATGAAGGGGATTGTGAGAAGTTGTTGTCTAGGTATTCGTTTCAAAAAGCTACTCTCTTCTATTTCCATTACTTCATATTTTTATTGACCGACTCTTTTATTGAAAGATTTATCTTCTAAGTTAATTCAATGACAAATATTATGTGTGAAGTTGTTTGTATCTAAAATACAAAATAAACATATAAGTATCTCTTTTAACCCTACAAATTATTTTATAGGATGTGCTATCACAAAATCACAATCCACATGGAATGAACATCCATTTTCAATTAATGATACGGAACTCTTAATGATCATTAAGTTCCAATGTCTGATCTATGGGAAGAATAAAAAAAAGAGATTTTTTATCACATTAATAAATGCAAAATAAATACAGTTTGCCACATTTAATGAAAATCATTGAATTCAGAGGAATAATTCGGCTAGATAACTTAATGTAATAAAATTCCTACATTTTTTAATTCTAATCATGAATGTATCATTTTTTATTTTATAACTTTTATCATTACATATAACTCATTTAATACTATATCCTTTAGGTTTATTTTCATCACAAGGATTCAACTTGTAATACTCAAAAGTCTTCAATTTTTTTGTCAAGAAGATCTAAATATAAACTTTTACAATCTTATTTACCAATTGTCTTTACCCCTTGATCTTCATATACACCGCCTATGAAGATAGATATTATGCCAAAAGCATATTTTGCAGCGTCGTGTCCTCCTTTCGAAGCTTTGTGAATTAATTTTAGGGCAACATCTGGATTTATATTTTTTAAATAGTTCTCCTGAAAAAAATAATTAAATTAAACACACATCTGTAAATTAAAATGAATTAAGCAGTCGAATACAAACGGAAACAAAATTAAATGTAGCACACATCAGTGAAATTTTCGCTCTCTTCATTTTTTTGATTAAAGGCAGATTTTCAAATTCAAAAAAGTTTAAATTCAAAATGAATTTTTTGGTGTTTGGCAGTAATAGTGAAATGAAGAGTTTGAAACCCTTTTAAGTAGTGACAAATTGTGACTTTTCGTTTCGTGTAGTGATGTACTATTTTGCGGGCAGATTACACTGTGTAACAATGAATGGAAATGAATGGTACTGACAGTATATTGGAAGTTTTTCCAAAAATCAGATCATTTAATGAAGCGGATTGTGTAATTGTCTAGGCATTCGTTCCAAAAGCTACTACTTGAGAGGAGCCTCATCGTCTCCTCTTTTCATTACTTCATCCATTTTTATAATGAAAGATTTATCCTCTAAGCTAATTTGATGACAAAAAAAATACTTGCAATAATATAGTTCGAACAATATATTATGTGTGAAGTTTAAGTTTATTATATTAGTATATTTTAGATTTTATGTTATTTATATATATCATATAAAGATTTGTTTGAATCTAATTTTCAAATTATAAAATCAACATATAAGTATAGTTTGTAACAACTCCATAATCAACATGCAGTGAACATCCATTTTCAAATAATTGATAATCATTGAGTTCCAATATTTAAGCTATGGGTAGAATAAATAAATGCATTTTGAATGACATTAATAAATGCATAATAAATACATTTTGACACGTTTTAATGAACATCAATGAGTTTAAAGGTTAAATTGGGGTTGATAGCTTAGAGAATGTAATAAATACCCTACATTTATCAACGGAAAAATCATGAATGTATCATTGTTCATTTAATATATGAAATAATAAATTCATCTATAAAGAAATATTAAAAAAAAAAACTAAAATGTGGCGACGACCTAACCTTGATTCGAACTCGTGACATATAGACTAATCGTATAAGCTTTAACTATTCGCGATGCAATAGCATTCGTTCATATTGACGAAATCAAATATATTTACTCTCTTTCACATCACTAGGGAATTTAAAATGAGATGTTAACAATAGATTAGGTATAATTAATACTATAATTAGCAAAATAAATAGATAAACGGTTGACTTGTACCATAACGAATTGTATTACCAAATTATAATCACATGCAATTGAAATGTATTTGTGAAGGAGCATTACTCATATAATACTCATATTGACTATACATGTAAGCTTGAACCATACGCGCTTCAATAACATTCGTTCATAAACGAAATGTATGTACTCTCTTTAACATCAGTTGTATAATTAATATCACTATTAAATTTGGTGTAATCAATAATATAATTAGCAAAATAAGTAGATCAACAAGTTTTGTGAAAACTGCCCAAATGTAAACTTCTACAATCTTATTTACCAATAAAATATGAAATTAAAAATTATTTACATCCTAAAAGCCTCAAAAAATTGTTATTAAAAAAATTACAAAATAATTGTGACCTAACCTAGATTAGAAGGAAGGTCCATGGCAATGAACTCAATCATGTTCATTAATTGTGGCTTATATATGTGTGCTATTAATAAATTACCAAACGCTTGGTGTTCTATTGCATTGGTATTTGATCAAAAGAAAGAAGTTTTTTCTCTGTTTTGTTACCATAACGTCAGATATATGAATATGATTAATGGAGAAGCTAAAACAGCAAAACAAGCTAAAAGATCATTCAATAATATATATATATATATGACAAATCAATAATAACAATAACAATAATATAGTTCATACTAATCCAATTATCTTAAACATGTAATAATTATGTCGGAGATGTCAAATTTCTTCATCACTGCTACATCCATAGCAATGCTCTTCTTCTTCATCCTCTGCACTATCCCATTCTTGCGAACAAGAGGAACATGCTTAATAGTGCAACAACGCGGTAATTTATTATAGTCCACTAAATCAAATAACTGAAAACAATAGGATAAAATATCTTTAAACTTGCACATTCATGCCAACTACAATATATAGAAGATTGATATATTTAAATATAGGGTTCTTGTGAATGAAGCAAAAAATTGACAAAAAATAAATATATTTGAACAAAGGTAGCACAATCAACTCGGATTTGTCGTTGATTTATTATTCCAAATTAAAATTATGAACGAAAAGGAAACAAAAAAACACTATCTAAAATGACAACGTATGGAGACCCAAATTTGATAGAAATAGAAGTAAACCTTACCCAAAAAAAACGAAAAAGCTCAATAAAGTATGAAATAAAAAATAATAATTCTTGGGCAGTGTGAAATAAATAATAATTACAACTTGGACTTTTCAAAGTGGTTTAAGTTTTAAATAGTTGTGGTTTTAAAAGTATTAAAAGTGGTTTTACTTTTGAGGGTAATTTAGGTACACTAATTAAATAAATTTACCCAAACGCCCTTAACTTTTCACCGAAATTACGAAAATACCTGATTTTTGTTGCTATGTCATTTCGTGCCAAAAATCTGTCTTGCCAATTATATTTTCCGTTAAAGGAGTAAAGGTAAATAAAATAGTAAATAAATCTAAAGGAGGATAGAAAGAGAAAAGTACATAAAACATTTAAGTAAAAAATATTTAAACCTTGGACCCACAATAATCTCAAGCCTTTCACGAAGGTAACAAAAATATTCTTCTAACAGAGATTTTGTAAAAATATCGGCTAATTAGTTTTCGGAATTAACAAATTTAAGTTACCATTTTCGACATGCATCATTCAAGAAAAGTGGATGAACTCATGGGTTCCCAAAAGCCTTACCTTTGTCCATTCCAAATATTTGTATAAGCTCCTTTGTATATTTGCTTTGGCTAATAAAAATGTCCTTAGTCGACTGCTTGATTTGTGGAACGAGAAAGAAAGTAGATTCCCCATAAGACTCATCTCAAATTCTCAAAATTTCAAAAATAATATCATCCACATATATTTGAGCAATGAGTAAACTAGAGTCAGTTTTTTTATAAAAAGAGTTGTATCTATTTCATCTCTATGAAATTATTGTCTAAGCGAAAATTGTCGAGTCTTTCCTACCAAGCCTTTGGAGTCTGTTTCAGACCATAGAGCGCTTTAGACAATTTGAACACATGGTCAGAGCAAGAGGGATTTTCAAAATCATGAGGTTATTTGACAAAACTTCTTTTATAAAGTGATTTAAAAACACACTTTTGACATTAATTTGAAAAAGTTCAAAATGTTTGAAGGATGCATATGCTAATGATATGCGAATGGATTCTAACCTGGCAACAGGGGCAAGCATTTCATCATAATCAATATATACTTATTGTAAGTATTCTTGAGGGACAAGTCTCACTTTGGTTCTGATAATTTTGCCTTTTTTATTCAACTTATTTCAGAAAACCCATTTTGTTCCAATGACTGAGTAATTCTTTGAATATTTAGTAAGTAATCAAACCTGATTTTTTTCAAACTGATCAAGCTCATCTTTCATTTCTTGTATCCATGATTCATTATCATTAGATTCAGTTATGCGCTTGGGGTCCATTTGAGATACGAAAGCTACTAATGCTCTTATTTAATGAAGCTCTTGTTTGCATCACTAAAATATGTTTTTAGCGACAATTATTTAGTGACAATTATTCTATTGCCACTAATCTATTCCCTAAACTTGGTTATTACCGGCAAATGAATATTTGTGTGGAATAAGTTATTTTCATAAGCAATTACAAGAAATGGTTAGTAAAAGAAACTAATATTTCATTTTACCTCCAATTATTTTCGTTTCCTCTTTTAGATTTTTCATCAAAATCAAATTTTCTCTCTCTAAAATATTGATTTATGCGAATACTTTTCATCCCTCGATCCTATCCTTTGCAAATCATCAATGTTTTTGCTGGAAAATATCCCAAGAGTGTCTTCCAATTGTGAAGGTTAGTACGTTCTTCTTTTGCTTTCAAAAGAGTTCTAACTTGTCAATTTTCTTTTGTTAATAATGATGAGTAGTAGATTTGCACTCATTTGAGGCTTATTTAGTTCAACAATTAGTGTCCTTAATGCCTAATTATGTCCTATTCTAATGATATTTTGATGATTTGCAGCTATGAAGGCTAAATGACAAGGCAAAGATGAATGTTTGAAAGAATGACTAAAAACATAAAAAGAAGTGTAAACTCCACATTGGAAATATTAAGGGCAGATCGCCTTAATGGGCACTAACTCGCCCAAGCTGACAGTGCACAACAGCTGAATTAATTGAGGTTGGTTGATGAACTCAAGAATTAACGGCAACACGCCGAATGAAAAAGGAGAGCAAAGTTACCATCTCTGAACTTGATAGTACTTGGTGACAAAATTAAATGCTTAAAAGGCGAACAAATATGGTGATCAACAACACACCGAATGTGAAAGGCAGACTTGAATGAGCTCGCCGACTGAGGTTCAAACACCTGAAGCCTAAAGGAAGAGAAAATCGAGATGATGAGCAATTAGAAATTCACCTAATGGGATTGGCGAGGCCGACTATCTTCGCCTAATGGATCACACATTGAGTTTTGGGTCAAATTTTGGGAAACTATAAATCGCTCAAAGGAGAAAGAAAAAAGGAGTTCAGAAAAATTCCATTTTGGGGGAGAAAGTTGTGAACATATTTTAGAGAGAGAAACACTTTTCCTTTGAGAAGAACACTTTCAGTTTTTGGGGTTTCAAATTTTGTTCTTGAAATTGATAAATTGAAGTTGAATTCAAAGTGGGTTAGCTTGTAATTGCTTAATTTCATGCTACCCATGGCTGCTTTCATCAAGGTATAATTTCTTTAAACTTTATGATAGGTGACTAAAGCCCCAAGATCTAGGGGTGCATTTATGGGGTTAGGTGTTGATTTAATGTAGTGGATATTATGTTATGGTCTGTTTTGTTGTTATTCATACAAGAATTTGGCTAATTAGAATGGGGTGAATTTATGGGTTAATTTTGCAAACTTAAGTTCTACTTCTTATCTCCCATTGATGCTCGATAGAGATTAATTGGAGTGGGTAATTAGTTCAATACTAGCAATTTAGGTTTGATGTCTGTAACTTGCTTGAAAATAAAGGTTATGAGTCAGATCAATTTGTCTTATTTCTGCATCTAAAGAGAGAATAGAGTAAGGCAATGGGTTGTTTAGTATTTCACACGGATGAGACCGAATGGAGATTCTATGAACTGATTCTATGATATCGAAAGAAGATTAGTGTCATTGAAGATTACCTAGCATATATATGAATGTTCATCACTATAGAGCAACACAATTACCTTATGTGATATCGATTTCCAATCTCCGCACCCCTAGATTGCTTGTTACTTATTTGATTTTCTGAAATTCTTTTTTAATTTTACTATTGATAATAAATTCTTTTTGTAAATTTGGTGGAATCATCCACCCACTTGTTTTTACTATTACAAATGAATGATTTACAATCAATTTTTTTTTGATATAATTCTCTATGTTATATCACTCTGTGTGATACAACCTCGACTCTTTGTTGGGTATTTTTTTTATTGATGACAGTTTCTTACTATTTTAATTGGTTTTAAAGAGTGGTTGTAGCGTTATAGCAAATGGAGCCGCTGCCGAGGAATGATGGCTGAGAATTTCATTTGAGAAATTAGTTTGTAAATTGTTTAGTTGTAATAGATTGTTGCTTTGTGTCATTGTTTGCTGATTTGCAGGTCTAAAACAATGAGTGACCAAGGTAGTGACAATGATAGTCACTATGGTCAAAACGACAACATGCGTGATTTGAATGACATGCCCGTGAACGCCATTCAAATACGGGAGCAATCATGTTACCTCCTACAGCTCTGGGAGTGCAGTCTTTCATGTGATCGAAATAATGCTACAAATGCTCCAATTAAGAGGCATGTTTGGGGGTTTAGCTCATAAAGACCCCTATGAACACCATATGAATTTTGTGTGTGTGTATAGGTTGTTCATGTTTAGAAACATCATACAAGAGTCTATTAAGTTGAGGTTTTTCCTGTTCTCTTTGACGAGCAAAGCTACTAGATGGTTGTCGGAATTGCCAAATGACTGGATCACTTCTTAGGAGGAATTGACTGAAGCCTTCATGGAGAGATTCTTTCACCCATCAAAGATGGTCAAGCTTAGAGACCGAATCCAAAGTTTCAAGAGAAATGAAGGTGAGCCTTTATATGAAACATGGTTGCGGTTCTAGAAATTGCTCTTGCAATGCCCAACACATGGTGTCCCAGACCATTTGTTGTTGCAATACTTCTACTGTAGCCTTAATTCAACCAACAAAGGTGTGGCTGATGAACTTGCCCAAGGAGGGCAAATGCGAAAACCATATAAAGTAGCATCGTTGTTGCTTGATGACATGACCAAGGTAAACCGAGCATGCCATACTAGAGAAGACCACACTTCGTCTCTATATCTAAGCATGATTAAAGAAGAAAATTAGAAAGAGCATGAGCGAGATGAGAACTTGGCCAAAATGATGACTCAATTTGATTTATTATCCAAGCATGTAATGAGAGGTGGAGTAAAATCAGTGAATGCAGTTGGAACTAGTAGTGGGCAGTACCCGGAGGATGCCGAATTTGAGGCATTATACAATGAGGAAGTCCGATATTTGGGAAACCAAATGGGGTGTTCACACCTGAACTACCAAACACAAGGTGATAACCAAAGTTGGAACAAAGAAAGAGACGATGGTTAGAAAGATTGGCGAGGTTGAAATTAGAGAAACAAGGAGGCTAACAAAGATACATATGTTCCTCCCCATGATCGTCAACAACAAAAGGATGTAGCTGGGCAAGAAGGGAATCGAACCGAGGAATGCTCTCAAGGATCTTCAACAAGGTTGAACGATCCAACAAAGTGTTCAAGGAATTGAAAAATAACTTCTTCTATTCATCTCAAATGGTAACCTCTCATTCGGTGTCTATCTAACAGATGGCAATCCAAATGTGCAAGATCTCCACTCATCTCAATCCAAGGCAAAAGGGAACATTGCCGAGTTAAACTGTCTCAAATACCAAAAATGATTGTTGAGAAATTGAGAATCATGTCGTGCCACAACGTTAAATAACCGACATTGAAACCTAAAAGAAAAGTCCTTTTTGATTCTTTGCAAAGCACGCTTAATTAGTGGAGATGTACACAATGAGCAAGCCTATGGTTCTCTGTGCATACATGTGAAGTTTTCTTTTTGAGTGAGAGTGTTCATTGATGTTAAAGCCCTTAATGTATAGTCAATCTCTTGATTTGAGTGTGTGGGGTATTCCTTTGAGTGAGGGGCACATGTTATAAGAAAGAATAGTGATACCTAATGGCGAACATGAAGTTTAATGCTTTAGTTGCAAAAAGTTGTCAAATCAGTACTTGAGTCATATGATGTCTGAAAAGGTTAAGGCCAAGTTTACATGAGAACATGCATATTTGAACGGTTAAAAGATCCTTGAAAGAAAGTGGCGGATGCATAAATACCGGTATAAGAGAGTCTAGGTCTAGGACTAGTTTATTAAGTTGTTCGAGGATGAACAACGCTCTAAGTGTGGGGTGGTGATCTTGGGCGTATTTGTATTCCTAAGAACCAAATAACACCCGTATTTTTGCCAAGTTTGGAATCATTTTCTACTAATTTATAGTAGTGTCGAGACATATGTGTTCATTTGGACTAACCAACATGATTAGTTGTGTAGGTGAGCTTAAATGGACAAACGAGTGGGAAGCACGAAAGGACTCAAGTAAAGACGCAACAAGAAAGGCCAAGTGTAAATGAAGAACAAGGCATGTCAGTAGCCTCTCTGCATCGTGGAGAGGGGTTTTATTATTTGTTCGTGAAATAGAGTTGGAGACAGAACAATTCGTATTGTGCACGTGTCGCAGAGAAGAGATGCTCGCCAAGAACTGGAATTCTGAAGGAACTCCGCGTCACGCCCTTGGTTGCTAGATTTGGTCATTTCGACTTAAATATAAATAGACTCATATTTTATTTAATTATTATTCTTTTTCTGGGTTTTGAAGAAGGACGACTTTGGGAGCTTTTTCATCTGTTCTTAGGGTTCATTCCTAAAATATTTTATTTTCGACCTCTTTATGTTATTTAAACATTGCATAATCGAGATTCTTGATATGAGTAGCTAATTTCCCTAGTTCTGGGACTTTGGCTACTAGATGATTGTATCTTATTGAGGTTTTATGGATTGAAATTAATTATCATATGAATCAATGATTTGTTCTTATTTTCGTATTTCGTACTTGATCACCACTGAAATAAACATCTTGTCTAAACTGAACTTGGGAGAGGGATAAGAGGATAGAACGTGGGGAAAAAGGAGCATGATTTTCTCTTAAGATCTAGAGTAAATTTGTATCTAAGATAGGGATATACTTAGAAACCGTGCTTGGTTATTAGACATGACGAAATCTTAATGCTCGTTAATTGGCCAAGCCTATCCTCGCTTAATGATGTAGTTAGACTGCCAATTATCGTAGGCGATTAGAGGTCAGGAGACCATAATCATATTTTTAGCCATGTGATCATTGATTCGATAGTTAATTAATATCCATTTTACAAGATAATATGCATGAATCCTCAAGTGAGCTGCAACCCTGCACTTTACCCAATCATTGTTCAAACCCTTTTGAAATTGCGCATTAGTTAAGCTTTTAATTAGATTTTAGATTATAGAAACATTCACTTCTTTGTTTTCGATAACACTTATTTCTAATTGAAAGTATTGGTAAGATCGAATTAGTTTAATCTTGAGTCCCTGTGGGTACGATACCAGACTCTTAAAAAAAGCTACTTTGATACTTGAACGACCACGTACACTTGCATGTGCGATTGGATGCAACACGGCCCTCCTTCAGTTGTACCCTTTTTTTTTGGTTGCAATAGAAGCATGACTCGTTTATGAAAAAATATCTTCAAGGCTTGCAAGATTGCAAAGAAAGGTTTTTTCCTATGTAATATTATGTAGATTCATTATGAAATGACTAGATTTATGTACGCAATACCAATAAATTGGGAATATATTTTTAGCCATGTTTATATCATTTACTTTCTAGGAGTCTTTTGGCCTTATCAAAGACTCACGGGTAGGAAATATAGAAAACTTGTAGTACTTATTTCGTTGTCATTACTGTTCTTTCTTTTGTCTGTTGTGTAATGTTATCTATTTAGCATTATTTATTTGTTGTAATTACTGCTCTCATATCTGTATACCCCTTTTTAGACTGTTTGAAAATGTGTTTTCAATGGGGTCCAGAAACAACATTTATCTCTATGAGGAAAAGGCAAGGTTTGCGTAGACTCGACTCTCCCCAAACCCCACTTATTGGATATCTTGGGTATGTTATTGTTGTTGTTGTACTTCTCATTTTATTTTATTTTTGTAATGTTGACTTGGTCAGTGAAGATTCATATTGCCTATCCTAACTTGTATGAAACTAAGATGTATGTATTGTATTTATGCAATGTGTGTGGTTTGTATTTTGACTTTTAAATTGTTTTATGTTATGTTTGTGTGTTTTAGGCGAAGAGCGTTGCAGAAGAAGGCACAAGAAGTATAGATACCGGATGATGATCAAGAGAGAAGATGGTGAGGAATTTGGAGAAGAGGGAGACTAAGCTTATGAATTGCGGAGGCATATAATTGCAATATATGACTTTAAATTGTTGACAATCATTGGTCAAGGCGCATTTGGGGAGGTACATTATCTTTTTTTAACTCTGTTCATTGGATTGGTTTCTAATTCATGTTTTCATGATGTAAATTTTGTTAAGAAGATATCAAGATGATAATCGTATTTCCCTATTTGCATATTGGAATGATTTGGGCTCGAATAGAGTAGAATAGATATAGAGGACTCATATAGCCTATGTTAATTAGTTGAAAATTGGAGCATAGTTTATTGATTGATTGATTTTAGTAATTTAGCACTAGGGATGTAAATAGGGCGGGTTAGGGCGGAGCAAGTCTTGACCTACTAAAATATTGACCTGCCCCACCCTGCCCTATTTAGCATTTTCAAAAAAATTACCCTGCCCTACCCTACCCCGCTAAGCCCTACCCCGCCCTGCCCCATTATGTTATTTTTGCTCTTTAAGTTCAATAGTTGCCTAACTGTGCCCCATTAGATCTCTTATTCATTTTTGCTTTTAAACTAAAATATTAAGATATATGTTTGATTGAAATTTGATATGTATGTTTGATTGAAATTTGATTAAAGTTTTATTGTTTTGACTATTTTTTTCTCTATCAAACAGATATACATGCATGTAAATACAACAAAAGTAGACATTAAAATGAATCAAGAAAAATACAAGTTTGTGGGAACAACGATGAGGAGGACATAGACATATTTTCAATTCATAATATGTGGATACTTTTATTTACAAAAACAAACTCAATGTTGACAGTAAAATTTTTGTTCCTTATACAATTGTGGACAAAATTAAATTATATACAATAACAATAACGTGAAATTCCACCAGTGGGGACCGGGGAGGATAAAGTGTACACAAATCTTATTACTAGCTCGTGAAGGTAGAGAGATTGTATTCGAAAAACCATTGACTCAAGTGCATCAAATTCAAGTAAAAGAAGAAGAAAACAATGAGAAAAACATACCGTTAATAAAAAAACAATGCAAAGTCTGTAAGAAAAAAAACAAGAACAACAACAAAATAGTGTGAATAATCTGATGACATGGTCATAAAATTTATTGATTGGCTATTTTGAAATGTATTTTCCTCTTTAATTTAATTTTTTAAGAAATAAATGATAATGACTAAGACAATATTTCTGGAAGGCTAGAAATGTGAAAGAAAATGATTGAACATGTTGAAGTTATTATTTAAATAATCGCTATTGAATATCATGATTTAGACTTTTTTTTATTTGTACGTATACTCGTATAGAAAGAGAAAGTTACTCTATGGACTCATTAACTTCACTGTTTGGTGGGCCTGGGCCTCTTTTTTTTTCCGCAAACCCATTAGCTAACCTGCCCTATTTAAATTTTAGCAAAATAAATTTTTCCCTGCCCCGCCCTATCCCACCCATTTAAATCTTCCCCTACTCTGCCCCATTAATAGCTTGACCTGCCCTGCTCCACCCCGCCCCAATTGCCATTCCTAAATTAGCACTAATCAGATACTTGGATCAACAAATTAGATGCCCCTTTTCAATGGGAGTAACTTAAAATATGTCTTGGTTTTTGTATTAAGTGATTTAAGGACTAAAGTTTATGCATATGCAAGTTATTGAACTTCAAAAGTAAAAAAAGGTGCAAATAAGTGTTCCTATTAAGGTAGAAAGCTGTTGCATTTGGTCACCCATTTTATCAGATGTAGCAGGTGAATTTTACCTTTTTTCATTATTCATGAATTCATGTTGCTATATTCTATTTGCCTCCTTGAAACACGAAGAATATATGAAGTAATTCAAGGTAAGAAAAACCTAAGAATCGTAAGTATGTGACTCACACTAATGTGTGTCGTAGCACAGATTATGATTTATCTTTCCAAACAATTGTCATACCGTTGGCTGAAAATTTACTTTAATTACTAGGAGAAGTTTATTTTAAAGAAACATTTGGACAAAGTATACTTGATACAATGTTAATCATTGAACACATTTCTAAATTACATTCATAAGTGTTCTCCCTGTTTCTTTCTTTGTTGCACTCTGTTGTGGGAACAGCTGAAAGATTTGAGCTAGCAGACCATCAATGAAGAGAGAAATAAATGTCACTACAATATTAATGGCACCACTGATGGAATAGTTGGTTAATTTTTTTTTGATCATCCTACTCAATAAATAGAGCTGACCGAGTATTCATACAACACTCATCTTTAATCTTTAATCTTTAATCTTTAACTAACAAGTAGTTATAACTTTCTCAATGACTGCTCAAAACCAAGTCCAAATTACCATTCCTAAAGACCATAATGCCCAGAAGCAGCAGGGTTTTTACTATCCTCTGGGTTCGAGCCGTTGTTCTAGGAGCTAATGATGAATTAGTCTCAATTGCATCCATGGTAATGGGTGTTAGAGCTGTCCAAAAAGATGTAAAGGCCATGATACTTACTTGGCTTTGTCTGTCTATTACTATCTAAGTTACAATTCTCTCTCTTTTTCTGTGGCGATATCTGTTAATGTACTTAATTAGTTCAGTCATAGTTTTAATTCCCGCACAGGTTCTCTGATTATAGAATGTTTGTCACGCCCTAAGTTGAACAAGACGGATAAGTACATCTGTTATACTAATGACATGTGCTAAACCAATAAATCCCTATACGAGACACAAATGACGAGGTACTATACATTTACGATACAGACCAACTAGTTATAATGATGTGATGGACAGATGAAACTATAATCACATGTGACAACGTTACAATGTCTAAGAAGCTTCTAGTGGAATATATATTATACACTTTAAGAATGGTCGGGACATGGCCCCAACAAACCCAATTATAACTATAAGAATCTATTAGTCGTCCTAGTTACCTCTTAGCTCCAGGAGGGAATGAAGCTCATTGACACTCTGCTGAGTACGCTAACTTGCATACCTTGCCCTACATTCATGAAAATGCAGTGTCCCCGCAATTGGGACATCAGTACATATATAACATGTACTGGTATGTAAAGAAGACAGAAAAATAAGTAAACAAAAGGATGCTCAATGAGTCAGATAACAAAACGAACAACTATAGACAACTGAAAACTGGAGACTCCCATTGGAGCTGTAACTTAAATTGACAGATTCATAAGATGAAACAGTAACCTATGCATTTTCCTTATTAACTTATCATATAACGTCTTATGAGTTATAAATTATTATCAAGCGCCTAGTAATTTGCCTACAATATCCTACGACTATTTCTAAACAAATGATCATATGAGGGCCTATAGAAGACGATCTATATGAATTGTTAAGGCATATGTGCTCAAATACTCATGGTTATGATGCTATACACATAATTGTTATTGAGGTCGAACACAAGGTTCACCCTCCGTGGGCTCGTTATGAGAGTCTTGCCCGCAGCCATACGTGCCATATTTTGGCTCAAGTCAGGGAACAGTTCATGCTATTCATGCTTGTTGGAAATAGATACACCCATTGATGGGTTGACTAGTAACTTGCTTCATTCATGAAGTAAGTTACAACTCCACTAAATAACTCCCTATAGTAAAAGAAGAAGAGTTATGTATTCTTGAATGGAGTGGGAGTTATATGATAAGGGGTGATGTAACTCTTGAATGAATAAGAGTAACAACTCTTAACCTTGTCCTATAAAAGGGAGGACTTGGGGTCATCCAAAAAAAAAAAAACACTCAAACAACACAAGAAAGGAGTTTCTTAGATAAAGAGTGTAGTTGTTGTGGAAAACAATACAAGACTCCATAGTGATCTTGTAAGAAACCTCTGAGGCAGTTGGTGGTGATAGCACTTGATCCTACAACAAGAAGGTACGTATAATTCTGCATAAATCTCCAAGTTTAAATCCTTCATTGGTATCAGAGCAAGGTTTGTTAGATGTGATTATGTTTTCACCATTGCATCATAAAAAAATAGTGATAAGCGGATTTTCGATTTTATTACATTTCGAAAAAGTTTTTTCATTTTTTTTATAAACATACTAACTTTTGGCAAAGTTATTTCCTAGAGTGGATTGACAAACTGAACAAGACATATATTAATGGAAAGATATTTTCGATAGATTTCCATCGATATATTATTTGTAAAATTTTGATAGCGGATGAAGGAGATATGGGTGTTGAAAGTTGGCTGCCAAAGAAAAAAAAAAACTGCTGGAAATTTCAGCAAGACTGCCCAACTTTCAAGCTCATTTTCTCCCCCTTCATTTTTTATTATGTGTAAAAGACATATATCTATGGAAAGATACTTTCAAAACCTTTTCAACGATATATTATTTATAATTTTTTGACATCAAATAAATGAAATGTGAGTGCTGAAAGTTCACTGTTTGAAATTACAATCGGGAAATTTTGTAAGTTCTAAAAGTTTTCTAGGCAAATTTCAAAATAAATAAATAAATAAGTAATCCATGATTATGGTTTATGTCATTTGTGTGAGACATGTATATTGAACGATTTATAAATTTATATATATATATATTGAATAGGAGTTCTTATTGATAGACAATTTTTCTTATTTAGAACTATCATAATTTATTAGCACACAATTGATTTAAAAATATTATTGGTATGCTTAAAGTTACATGTGATCAAAGTAAGACAAACGTAGACTTTTGAACATGGGCTTCTAGCTAAACAATATTAATTTGGATGCAATTTTGTGGCAAATAAAAAAAAATAAAAATTGTGTTTTGTGCTTATTTGTGCTATGTCTTCTATGTGTGCGTAGATAAGTTTATAAGATTACTTCAAAGACTATCATTGCTAAATTGAATAAGAGTGAAAAATTAAATGGTGATAATTATGACATTTGGCACCGTAAGATTCAATACATTCATGAAGAGCAAGAGGTTTTGGAGACCCTAAACCATGTGATGGTTGAGCCGGTGGGTGAAGACACCCAACAACATGAGGGAAATCTTGAGACTTTTCAAGTCTGGAAGAAAAAAAATAGTATTGCTCGCATAACATTGCTGAGTAGTATGGCTGATGATCTTATGTGTGAGTTCGAATCTTATCCAACGGCCCAAGCCATGTGGATAGCACTGAAAGATAAGTTTTGTAACACTTCTGCTACAAAACTTAGGAGGTTGACCATTAAGTTTGACACCTATAGCCTGCCCCCTAATCGATAAGGCAACATTTAAGAGATATGTCAAATATGATACGAGAACTAAAATCAGATGGTCATAATCTTTCTGATGAACAACAAGTGCAAGTTGTTATAAGATACCTTCCTGCCAGTTGGGAATATATGAAAATTCATATGACCCACAATGAAAGCATCAAATCTTTTGAAGACATTGAGCACCATCTTGTTCTTGAAGATGAGCGTCGTGACACTTCTAAAGCAACTGATCAAGCTTTTCTAGCTGAATATGTTGGGATTTCTAATCCTAAGCAAAAGAACAAGAACAAGAACAAGAAAGCATGGAAGAAAAAGGGGTCTGATAAGTCAAATCAGAAGGATAAATCTCAATTTAAGAAAAGGGGAAAACGTGGTGCTAAGAATATCGATTGGCCAAAGTGGAGTTTTATTCTTGTCACCAGATGGGTCATTTTGTGCGGGATTGCCCGGAGTAGAATAAGGTTACATCATGCACTAAAACTTTTCATTTTGCTTATGTCTCTAGCTTCATTAATGGCAGATGCTAATACTTTGTGGACTGTTGACTCAGGAGCCACATACCACATAGCTAGAGACAGAGGATTATTTCTTGAATACCACCGATTGCCTTCCAGGAGCAGATGGCTTTATGTAGGAAACAATGCATCAATTGAAGTGAAAGGGATCGGAACATGCAAACTAGAGTTGCAAGGTGGACGAATTCTTCTCCTACATGATGTCTTATATGTTCCAGACATTCGGCGGAATTTAGTTTCAGTTGTTTCTCTTCTTAAATTAAATTTCAGTGTGAATTTTCACAATAATTATGTTGACATTATTTATGGAATTGAATATTATGGTTCTCGTTACCTTTTTGATGGTTTTATTGTGTTACAATTTGTGGTTTTAGTTATATATATATATATCTTATAATCATGGTTGTTTTACTTTAACAACAACTCCAATTTAGATATAAATATTTGGCTTGCTAGACTTGGACAAATAGGCCTTGAAAGAATGAATAGATTGACAAAAGAAGGATTGTTGGGGTCCTTAACTAAAATTGAAATGTCAATATGTGAACATTGTCTAGTAGGAAAAACAACTAGAAAACCATTTGGAAAGGGAACTAGAGCTTAGTTTCCATTGCAACTCATCCATTCAGAAATATATGTAGTCCTATGAGTGTGAGGGCGAGGCATGGAGCCTCATATTTCATCATATTTATAGATGATTATACTTGTCATGGTCATGTTTAATTGATCTCCCATAAGTCAGAAGCATTGGAATGCTTTTAGACAATTTATGAATTTGGTGGAGAATCAATTAAACTTAAGAATAAAAACTTTAAGAACTCATCGTGGGTGTGAGTATCTATCAGATCAATTAAAGGATCTATGTGATGAAAAATTAATTGTAAGATAATTAAAAATTCCATACACTCCTCAACAAAATGGGGTAGTTGAGTGAAGAAATAGAACTTTGCTTGAAATGGTTAGGTCTATGATGGCGCATGCTAACTTGCCAATTTCTTTTTGGGGAGACGCATTGATGTCTGCAGCTTTTGTGCTTAACCGTATGCCCTCTAAGTCCATTGCTTCCACACCCTATGAAGTATGGACGGGTAGAAAACCTGACTTAAATATATTGCGACCCTGGGGTCTACAACATACGTGCATAATTCTTCTCATAAATATGGGAAGTTAGGCCCTAGGGGAAAGAAATGCATCTTCATTAGCTATTCACAACAATCAAAGGGTTATATCTTCATAGGAGAAAATGAAGATGGAAGTATAACAGAGCTTGAGTCACGATATGCCACATTTTAGAGACTGAATTTCCTAGTAAGGGTGATATCGATAGAACTGTGTCATTTTGTGAAGTTGTGGGTCATCAAGAAAATCTTCAAGATCAAAGAAGTGAGGAACAAGAAGTTGTACCTTCTCCTGTTGATCCAAGTGCAAGACTTACTCATTTAGAGAATATTTCACAAGAGACAATTGTGCGGAAGAGTACACGAGGAACTATTCCCCAACATCGGTTTCATATCGAAGGGGAAGCATTAATAGTTACTCTGCAAGATGATGAAGAGCCTAATTTAGTTCAAGAGGCTTTTTCAGGCCCTGCTAAGGATAAGTGGATAGAAGCAATGAAGGAAGAAATGGAGTCCATGAGGACAAATCATGTTTGGGATTTGGTTGACCTTCCGCCAAGTCAAAAGACAATTGGGAATAAATGATTTCTCAAAATTAAAAGAAAGGTGGATGGTGTAATTGAACGCTACAAAGCTCATTTGGTGGCTAAAGGGTACACACAACAAGATGACATTGATTATGAAAATACTTTCTCTCCAGTTGTGAGATTTAGCTCTATTAGATTGATTCTAGCTATAGTTGCAAGTATGAACTTGGAGTTGCATCAAATGGATGTAAAGACTACATTTCTCAATGGGGAACTAGATGAAGAAATTTATATGGAACAACCATTAGGTTTTATCCAAAATGGTCAAGAGCGAAAAGTTTGCAAGCTCAAAGGTTATTTATGGACTAAAACAATCATCTATGCAATGGTACTTAAGATTTCATTGCACTATTACGTCTTACGACTTTAATATGATTGATGAAGACCATTGTGTGTATATGAAGCGGTCTGAAACTGATTTTGTGATATTGTCTCTTTATGTGGATGATATACTATTAGCTGGAAATAGTCTTACTTTTGTAAAGGCAAGAGTTGGTTGTCCCTAAATTGAAATGAAGGACATCGGAGAATCAAAATTCATAGAGACCGCTAAAAGAATTTAATAGCTTTATCACAAGAATCATACATTGAAAGAATTCTTGAACGATTCAAGATGAGAGACTGTAAATCAATAGATACCCCTATAGCTAAAGGTGAAAATTTAAGCCTTGAAACATGTCCCAAAACTCAAAGCGAAAAAGATGCCATGAAGAGGGTCCAATATTCAAGTGCAATTGGGAGTTTAATGTATTCAATGTTGTGTACACGTCCCAATATTTGTTATGCAGTGGGTCTTGTTAGTCGTTATCAATCCAATCCAGGACAAACACATTGGAAAGTTATTATGAGAATCTTGAGATACTTAAGGGGCACTGTTGATTACAAATTATGTTATCAAGGAAGTGACTTACAGTTGGTGGGCTACTCTGATGGTGACTGGGGTGGAGACTTGGATGAAAGAAAGTCCACTTCTGGTTATGTTTTTTTGCTTAACAATGGTACCATTTAATGGAGTAGCAAGAAACAAACATGTATATCTTTATCAAATATGGAAGCAGAGTTCATTGCATGCTCTACAGTGGTACAAGAAGTTGTATGGCTAAAAAGGTTCATGGAACACTTAGGGATCATTGGCAGGACAATGGATGCAGTGCAAATTTTTTGTGATAGCCAAGCAACAATGGCTTATACTAAAGACCCTAAGTATCATAGTAAGACTAACTACATAGATACAAAGTATAATTTTTTTAGACACATCATAGCACGTAAGGAAATCACTTTACATTACATTTCTATGCACAAGATGGTAGTGGATACCTTAACAAAGCCAATACCTAGAGATGTCTTTGTTAAACTTGTGAAATCTCTAGGCTTGCGTGGGATGTAAAATGATATATTCCCTTATTTTGACATCTTGATCATAATGTATGGATTTCTTTTTGATGTTTTTCTTGTCATTTCATACATTATTATTGATTTGCACATTCACAATATTAGAGTATGTCATAGAAGTTGATAAGGTTGGCATTCTCACATGAGCAACCACCTTGGGCGCTTATGGAAAGCGAGCCAAGATGAGACATTTGTGTTTCTTAGCACTAAAAAGGATAGCAAAAAAATGTGGCACCTTCAATTAAGAACATATTATTGAAAGTCACCCTAGTAAAAGACTAGGATGAGATCTAAGAGAAATGTAAAAAAGGATCAAAATTATGGATTCCCACTTCCGATAATACATGTAGCCAAATGTGAGATCTCCTCTAAAAGTCCAATATAGTGGTATAGCTCAGGTCAAGTAAATGATTTACTTGGACCAAGATTTGTATGGTGTAAAGAAATGAAAATCGACATACACTCTAATGGAATCAGAGGCATACTGTAACATGCATTTCATACTGCATGTGCTTCATTGCCACAAATTGAAAGGTAAGTGAATACACCCTACTTCACTTTTATGTGAGACCTCGAAACGTTTTTTTTCTCATTAGTGCCCTTATGACTTTATCAATATCATGAGGTGATGGGTTAGTGTATGCTAATTTATTATGAATCTAAAGGTTATGAAAATGTGACATGAAGGAGTAATGCTAGGAAAGCAATTAATCCTGATCTTAGTGATATGTGGGCGAAAGAAAGATCAAGGCAAATATATACACATCATGCTTGTGTCTGAGACCAGTCCATTATGTAAAAGAAGTCATATGTGTATATAGACATGTGTGGGCATCTAAGGCACTTTATATGACATGATAATATATCATAAATGATCATAAAAGGGTGGTAGTATCTTATGATGATCTAGAAAAAAGATTTCTAGTGTAAGAGCTCCCAAACTTAGTGTTTGTATAAAGTAATTTACTATTTCATCCCATAATGTGTTAGTGGGAGATGTTGGAAATAGATACACCCATTGATGGGTTGACTAGTAACTTGCTTCATTCATGAAGTAAGTTACAA
Organism: Solanum okadae; assembly: GCA_036553675.1. Lineage (NCBI taxonomy): Eukaryota > Viridiplantae > Streptophyta > Magnoliopsida > Solanales > Solanaceae > Solanum > Solanum okadae. The sequence continues at coordinate 15,360,287 of CM071687.1, read as the reverse complement.
CTCCACTAAATAACTCCCTATAGTAAAAGAAGAAGAGTTATGTATTCTTGAATGGAGTGGGAGTTATATGATAAGGGGTGATGTAACTCTTGAATGAATAAGAGTAACAACTCTTAACCTTGTCCTATAAAAGGGAGGACTTGGGGTCATCCAAAAAAAAAAAAACACTCAAACAACACAAGAAAGGAGTTTCTTAGATAAAGAGTGTAGTTGTTGTGGAAAACAGTACAAGACTACATAGTGATCTTGTAAGAAACCAATTAGGCAGTTGGTGGTGACATCACTTGATCCTACAACAAGAAGGTATGTATAATTCCGCATAAATCTCCAAGTTTAAATCCTTCACTGTTGACTGTCAAATGAAAATAATGCCACAAGGGCGGGTACGCCACATTTTTGGGCTCAATATAAATGGTTTGGTCTCAATTCTATTAGCGTATTCCTTAAGCAAAAGCTATGAATACCTCCCATCGCTAAGGATAATTTTTATCAAGTGATGCCTTAAAGGCCTATGACATGCAGATAATATCATTTATCCATTTAGCAGCTAACATTATTTCTGTTTACACATAAATATATATCTAATTGATTGCTACTATTTTATTCTAATCCTATAATTATGTCTCTAGGTGATCAGTGTACTAATGCAACTTGAATATGACATATTATTCTTATTTGCAACACCTGACAACCATATTATGTGACCTCTAGAGATTTCAAGTAAAGACACGGTCATACCAGAACTATGGATACTCGACGAGAAGGAGTAATATGAATATTATGACATAACATGTAGACATGTGAAATGTTGGGAAAAGCAGTTTCGAGTGGAAAGAGAGTATATGTAGTGGTTGGGATAGGCATGTAGGCATGTAGGAATGACTTCTATTTTCTTTTTTAAAAAGGCATGTAGGAATGTACTCGACATATTCTAATGAAGGCTCTACTTACCTATTTCAAATAACACATGTAAACTCTTACTCAAGAAACAAGTGACTTTATGGTGTGACTTAACAATGAAGGAGGTTTTAGCTTTACATACCTTGTTTCTCGTCTTTGAACGATTGCAAGTAACTGATGGTTCACGATTTGGACTCATTTAGGACTTTATTTTAATAGATTTAGTGTCATAAATTTCTTTTTTTATGCCAATAACTGATATAAATCCTTGATTTCAGGGTATGTGAATTGAGGAACAAAGCATGGACACTAATGTGCAAAAAGGAACGAAATGAGCCAAAGGAATGAGAAATGAAGGCCTGGTGATCGCCAATGTCACTCGGCGAATCGCCAAATTGCCACTCTATCTCCTAAAGTTACAGTAACTGAACCAAGAAAGAGAGAAAATTGAAGGCGAAATGAAGGACAGTCGACGAGTAACCGAACAATCGACGAAGCCCGACTTACCTCACCGATCGGTCTTAAACAGTTGCACTTCAGACTTGTTTAAATTGATTTTTGCTGGAGAGAGAAAGCATTCAGAAAGGGGAGAAATAGAAAATAGAGGGAAAAGACATTACCATTGGGATTTTCGAAGTGACTTTTGCAAGATTTTTTCTTGAGATTTTGTAATAGAGAAGATTTTAGTAAACTTCAACTTTCAAATTTCAATTACCCAGCCATGGAAAACATGGCAGATGTTGATTTTCGTACTTTTGCTATGAGTGGCTAAAACCCTTCTCTTGGGGTTTTAGACTATGAAACCAAATTGTTGAGTTTTACTAAGTGGGTGTCGTTGGTTTGCTAATAATGGCGTTAATTTAAAGTGGGTCTGAGTTGCTGCTGCGTTTTAAGGTCATCTTGCATGATTAGTGTAACAAGTTCAGTGTTTTGGGCTTGCTCGAGAGAGAAGTGCAGAACCAAAGTAGAAAACTTAGCATCCTTATTAGTGGGTTACGATGATTTCAACTTGAGAAAGTGAAACATGGGATCTATCCTTTGTATCTAGCTCGTGAGAGTGGATTTGATGAGGACAAGGGCTGGGCAACTTCTAATTAGTGTTGACGTTCGAGAGAATTCAACATAGAAAAGGTAATTGTTTGAGAGAAAATTACTTTACATATGGTCCTACCTACCCACGACAAATTATCCTAATGCGAGCATCAACGTTCATCCACTAAGTTAAAATTCAATAATTGGTTGGTCAATTCCCCAAGTTCTACCTTACTATTTGATCATTTTGTGTTGAAGTGTGAAATCGAAGTGATAATCATAATTTGATATTTGAAACTAAAACAAAAAAAGTGCAACAAGTGTTCAATTAACGAGATTATTGTCATATTTTCATCATTGAATTTGAACGATAAACTACTCTATGTGGGATCGACCCTAACTCATTTAGTTGGGTTATTGTACTGACTAGCGATCGTTGACACTTAGAATTGGATGAATTGTCCTAATACGTTAATCAAAATGGTGCCGCTGCCGGGGAGTAGCATTACTTAGAGTTCTTAGATAAAAAATTTGATACTTCTTAATTGGTTGGCTGTAGTTGAGTTGGGTTAGGCTGCTTGGTGTAAGTGCGTTCAGACTACATAGAGGCAATAATGAGTGAAGAAGAAACAAATGATAGTCAAGCAAGTCATCGGGATGGTATCGATGATATCAATAGTGCTTACAACCCAACTCAAGTAGATGAAATGGGTGCAATTTGCATACCACAAGCTGAGGGAAAGGCAATATATGAAGTCACTAGCACGACTCTTCATCTCCTCCAAATGAGGGGACTATATGGAGGACTAGAGCACGAAGACCCGCATGAGCATGTAAGAAATTTCACTGAGGTATGCAACCCGTTTTCATTCAAGAATGTGTCACAAGAGTCAATTCGGCTTCAGTTATTCCCACTATCTTTGACGAGGGAAGCTAGCAAGTGGTTAGCCGAGTTACCAAGAAATTCCATCACATCATGAGAGGAACTGATTATAGCGTTCAATGCAAGGCTCTTTCCTCCATCAAGGATGATGAAACTTAGATACGATATTCAATGTTTCAAGCGATGGGAGGGGGAACCCATCCATGAAACGTGGGTGAGGTTTAAGAAACTCTTACTTAAATGCCTAACTCATGGGCTACCAAATGATTTACTACTCCAATATTTTTACCGGGGTCTTGATTCGGCTAATAAAGGAGTGGCCGATGAATTGGTACGAGGGGGAATAATATTACAATCATTTGAAGTGACTTCATTTCTTCTTGATGAAATGACTAAAATAAATCAAGCATGGTACACCCAAGAGGATCAAGTCTCTCCATTTTGTTTTAGATTGACTCAAGACCAACTTGATAAAGAGAGAGAGGGATGAAAACATCAAGAAGATGTTGACCCAAATGGAATTTCTGCAAGAGCATATGAAGGGGACATGTGAAGTGTTTAGAGTTGAGGTGGGTTCTTTTTTCGGTTACTCAAAGCCGAGGGAGAATCAAGGTTGGAACTCAAAGAGATATGAGGAGGGTTTCCACCCATGCTATCTACAGCGAGGCAGAAATCAAGGTTGAAACTATCACAAGGGAGAAGAGCAAAGGAGATACTATCAAGATTGGGCTGAGAAAAATGATTATTGGAGAAAGGAAGATGACCATGATGAGAACCACACTCACTCGAGTGAGAGCCCAAAATTGAAAGGGAGTGCAAGTAGTCCCCGGGTGAATGATTTGTTGTCACGCATACTTGGTAAAGTTGAAGGTTCGGATGATTTGTTGAAGGGGATGAAATATGACTTTTCATCACTGAACAATAAATGAACTCTCATGTCGATGCCATCAAGATACTTGAAGGTCAGTTGAGTTTACTATCAGCACAATTGAAACCAAAGATGATAATAGAAGATGATGATAGAGGGCTGGCTGTGGTTACTCGTAGTGGAAAGGTAGCAATGGGTAATGTGACGGGCAATGGAGAAGCTCAAATGCATGAAGAAGATAAAGGCACGGATAAAAAAAAGACACCTATCCATCAAAGCATTGCCAAGGAACCACAAAACGAAATGGAGCAACTTCGTCTAATGCCAAAAGTCATTCAACCTTTACCCGAAATATCTCCCCCATTTCCCCGACTCTAAAGAAGAAGAATGAGGATGAGAAATTCAAGAAGTTCTTATCGGTAATCAAGACATTATCAATTAATCTCCCTCTTGTGGAAGCATTGTTGGAAATGTCGGGTTACGCCAAGTTTATGAAGGAATTAGTCACAAAGACAAAGAGCTTGGATTTTGAGACAATCGAAGTTTCCCATAGTTGTAGTGCAATTATGACTAAGGAGCTGATAAAAAGAGAGAGGATCCCGGAGCGTTCACCATCCCTTGCACCATTGGCATGCTCTAATTTGCTAAAGCTTTATGCGATTTGGGAGCAAACATCAACTTAATGCCATATGCAATCGATAAACAACTTGGGTTGGGTGAACTGAAAGCCACCACAATGAGACTCTTGATGGCAGACCGATCCATCAAACATCCCGTGGGGATACTATATGACATCATGGTAAAGGTTGATCGATTCTTTTTTCCGGCTGATTTTATTCTCGATTGTGAAATAGATGCTGAAATTCCCATTATTTTGGGAAAACCATTCTTGGCAACCAGGAGAGCATTGGTGGATGTTGAAAGCGGAGAATTGAAGTTTCGGGTGAATGGAGATGAAGTGGTGACCTTCAATGTTTGTAAGTCAATGAAACTCCCAAGCGATATTCATGTGGTCTCCACTGTTGATGTTATTGATGAGGCAGTAGCTAGTGTGAGCCATTTGATGTGTATGAGTGAACCACTTGAAGTTGTGCTTGCTAACTATGATGAATTCAAAATTCAAGGCTATGAAGAGGTTGTAGCTGCTTTTTCAGGTTTGGGGGGGGGGGTATTCAAAGACTCCATTGAAGTTGGACATCGATCTAAAGAATCAAGAAAGTCCTCCTGCAAAGCCATCAACAGAAGATCCACCAAATTTGGTGTTGAAAGTCCTTCCCATCTCCGATATGCTTTTTTGGTGGCAAACAACACCTTATCGGTAATCATTGCAGTTGATTTACTTGATAAAATTGCTCCTTGAGGTGTTGAGAAGGCATATTAAAGCTATAGGTTGGACGATAGCTGACATAGTAGGCATTCCTCTCGGTATTTGCACTTATAAAATTCAGCTTGATAGTGAGCATAAACCGAGCGTTGCGCATCAGCGGAGATTGAACTCACCAATGCAACATGTAGTGAAAATGGTGATAATAAAGTGGTTAGATGCATGTGTGATCTACCCTCTCGCGAATAGCAAATGGGTAAGCCTGGTACAATGTGTACCGAAGAAAAGAGGTATCACTGTGGTCCCAAATGAAAAGGGGGAGCTTGTATCTATGAGACTTGTGACCGGATGGAGAGTATGCATGGATTATTGAAAGTTAAATTTGTAGACTGAAAAGGATCACTTTCCGATGCCTTTCATGGATCAAATGCTTGATCGACTCTCAGAGAGAGGTTGGTGTTGCTTTTTGGATGGGTATTCGATTACAACCAAATCTCCATTGCTCCGAAAGACCAAGAGAAAACCACCTTCACATATCCTTATGGGAATTTTGCCTTTAAAAGGATGCCATTCGGGTTATGTAATGCTCCGACAACATTCCAACATTGCATGCTATCCATTTTTGCTGACATGGTGGAGGATTCAATGAAGGTATTTATGGATGACTTCTCGGTTGTGGATGACACCTTTGAGGCATGTTTAGAGCACTTAGGAAAAGTTCTACAAAGATGTGTGGAGATAAACTTGGTCCTCAACTGGGAAAAATGTCACTTTATGGTTAAAGAAGGTATAGTACTTGGTCACAAGGTGTCGCAAAAGGGACTGGAGGTAGATAAAGCAAAGATTGAAGTGATTGAGAATTTACCACCACCAATTTCGATAATGGGGGTTCGTAGTTTTTTGGGACATGTCGGTTTCTACCAGAGGTTCATTACAGACTTCTCTAAGATTGTACATCCTCTATGAAAACTCTTAGAGAAAGAGGTAAAATTTCACTTTGATGACGCTTGTATGGTGGCTTTCAGGTGTCTGAAGGAGAAATTGGTATCCACTCCGGTCATCATTAGTCCTGATTGGTCAGAATCTTTCAAAGTAATGTGTGATGCAAGCGAAACGACATTGGGTGTTGTGCTGGGATAAAAACGCAACAAACTATTTCACCCAATTTACTACGCGAGCAAGACTCTAAACGGTGCTCAACGTAACTATACCATTATTTAACAAGAGTTGCTTGCGGTAGTCTATGCATTTGAGAAATTCCAGGCATATTTGCTAGGTACTAAAGTGGTTGTTCACACTGATCATGCTGCACTACATTACCTAATGGCAAAGAAGGATGCCAAACCAAGATTGATAAGGTGGGTGCTAGTATTGCAAGAATTCAACTTTGAGGTCAAAGATAGGAGAGGTTGTGACCACTTATCGAGATTAGAAGGCAAGGAGAATAACGAGCATGAGATTGACATAAATGATTCTTTTCTTGATGAGCAGGTATTCATGGTAACTCTTAAACAACCTTCTTGGTATGCTGATTTTGCCAATTATGTAGTGTGTGGTCTAATGCCAGACGACCTGAACTTCTCTCAACGAAAGAGGTTCTTGTGCGAGGTTAAAAAGGTCTTTTGGGATGAACCATATTTATTCAGAGAATGTGCTGACCATATCATTAGAAGATGTGTTCCGGAAGAAGAAGCCATTGACATTCTCAATGCTTGTCATGCTTCACTAGTTGGAGGTCATCTTGGTGGTACACGTACAACTGCTAAAGTTCTATAAAGTGGGTACTACTGACCGTCTCTCTACAAAGATGCTCATGAGTTTGTTAAGAAGTGCACTCAATGTCAGAAACAAGGTGGAGTGTCCAAATGACACGAGTTACCTCTTACGCCCATCTTAGAAATTGAGCTATTTGATGTTTGGGAAATAGATTTTATGGGCCCATTTGTGAGTTCGTTTGGAAATAAGTGTATCTTAGTGGCTGTAGATTATGTTTCCAAATGGGTGGAGGATATTGCACTTCCAAACAATGAAGGGAAGAGCATTGTTCAATTTCTGAAACGCTACACCCTTGCGAGATTTGGTACTCCTATGGCAATTATTAGTTATGGGGGATCCCACTTTTGAAACAAGTGGTTCTCAACTGCATTGAACAAGTATGGAGTGAAACACAAAGTAGCAACTCTGTATCATCCCTAAACGAGTGGCCAGGTCGAAGTGTCAAACCGGGAGATCAAAAGCATCTTGGCCAAGATAGTGAATGCCAACAGAACTGATTGGTCTCTAAAGCTCGATAATGCACTATGGGAATATCGTACCGCTTACAAAACACTGATCGGGATGTCTCCGTATCAGCTAGGTTTTGGTAAATCTTGCCATCTACAGATGAATTGGAACACAAAGCATTGTGGGCATTGAAAACTTCAAACTTGGATTGGACAAAGACCTCAAAGGAGAGAATAGAGCAGAGAAATGAGTTGTACGAATTCAGATTCAAAGCTTATGAAAACTCAGCCCTTTACAAGGAAAAGATGAAGAAATGGCACGATGCTAAAATCCTTAAGAGGAAATTTAGAGTAGGAGACTGGGTGTGTTACTATACAACTCTCGACTTAGACTGTTGATGAGTCCACAATTTGGACTCATTTAGGGCTATGTTTTGATAGGTTTTGATAACAACAAGGTTAAGGGAGATCACAAATAGAGAATTGAATATTAGAATGCGGAAGCACAAAGAAAAGAAAACAGAAAAAACTAACTAAAGATATGGGAAATTCGAAGGAAAGATCCAAGAATTTCCAAGGATTAGATGTTCTAAGGCCTTGAAAAGATCCAAGTAACAACGTATAGTTTATGGAAGAAATCTAACGCCTTTACTTGAGAAAACGAATCAAAACGATAGATTCGGATCTTGACCGCTTTATGAGTAACTAAAGACAATTATTAGTATGTAGAAACTAATCACCTTCTAAAGAATACCAAAAAGAAACCGAAGATATCACCAGAAGAAGTTACTTTATACCTTAAACTATGAAACTAGTAAAGGTTTGAAGATAAATTCTCAAAGAACAAGTCACAAAGGTTCAAAGAACTCTCTCAAATATTATTAATATCAATCTAAATTGTCTTTAATGAATAAAAAGGACTCCTATATATAGGAGAAGGGAGGAAAAACGTCCAAGACCCCTTATAAGAAGCTAAAAGGTCAGCCAAACCCTAGAAAGACAATTACAAGGAATCCTACTCTAGAAAGGAAATAAAGTAACCTAACTAGGAACAAATTTAGTACTTCTAGGAAAACATTAAATAGGAAAATATTAATAACCTATATATAAATAAAGAAATAAGGTAAATCCCAACTAGGAAAAGAATCTTGACAATCTTGGAAAGTTTGACTAGTCTTCTCTCAAAACTTGGGCAGAAAGCAACTCTTGTTGTGGCTGATTCTTGGACTCTTCTTGACCTTATTTGCATGAAATTGGACCTTAAAATTCCTAATCTTGGGCTTGAATTAGGGTCACCAAATAATTGTATCATTTGGACAATTCCTCTCCCTTGGGCTTGAGCTCTTCTTCCCCAATAAGAAACCTTTAGATCAGCGATTGAAGCCCATTAAGCTTATCATTGAACTCCTTGGTTTGAGATCTTGTTATGGGCCTCCTTGGAGTTTCTAAAGCTTCATCCTTGTCCTTCAATGGAGTAGAGCTTCCTTGGATGCTATTATTCTTCTCTTCTTGAAGAGAATTCGTCCTCGAATTCAAATCTGCATCAAAATGGGAACGATCAGAAACATTAAAAGTAGCACTAACTTGGAACTCACCAGGAAGATCAAGTTTATAAGCATTGTCTCCAATCCTTTCAAGGACTTTGTATGGCCCACTTCCTCTAGGATCTAGTTTGGTCTTTCTTTTGGAAGGAAATCTTTCCTTTCTCATATGCACCCAAACCAAGTCGCCAGGTTTAAAAACAACATATTTTCTGCCCTTATTCCTTCGCAATGCAACTTCCTTATTCTTTTTTTCAATTGCAAGCCTTGTTTGTTCATGAATTTTCTTCATCATATCAGCCTTCTTCTTACCATCAAGATTAGCAAAATCATTAGTAGGCAAAGGCAATAAATCAAGGGGGGTAAGGGGGTTGGATCCATATACAACTTCAAAAGGAGTCTTACCAGTAGAAGAATAGAAGGTCCTATTATAAGCAAATTCTACAATAGGTAAGTAATCTTCCCAAGAAGTCAACTTTCCTTTCAAAACAGCCCTCAACATGTTCCCTAAGGTTCTATTAACCACTTCCGTTTGCCCGTCCGTTTGTGGGTGACAAGATGTAGAAAATAGCAATTTAGTTCCCAACTTTCCCCAAAGAATTCTCCAAAAGTGACTTAAGAACTTGTCATCCCTATCACTAACAATAGTTCTAGGTATTCCATGCAATTTAACCACTTCCTTTACAAACAAGTCAGCCACATGAGATGCATCATTAGTCTTTTTACATGGGATAAAACGAGCCATTTTAGAAAATCTATCTACTACCACAAATATACTATCCTTACCATACTTAAGTACTTGGCAGCCCCAATATGAAATCCATAGAAATATCAATCCAAGGGGAATTAGAAACAGGTAAAGGAGTATAAAGACCATGCGGCAATGTTCTAGACTTAGCCTGTTTACATTCAAGACAATAAGAACACACTTTTTCAACATCCTTTCTCATGCTAGGCCAATAAAAATGTTCAGAAAGTATTTCCAGTGTTTTGGGTACACCAAAATGTCCCATTAGCCCTCCACAATGTGCTTCCCTAACAAATAGTTCACGCAACGAGCAGTTAGGAACACATAATTTATTTTCCTTGAATAAAAATTCATCTTGAAGATTAAATTTCTTAAACGGACCTAACTTACATTCAGCAAAAATCTCACCAAAATCAGAATCATTAGCATAGAGGAACTTGATTTGGTCAAAACCCAACAACTTTGAAGTAAGAGTAGAGATCAAAACATACCTTCTTGAGAGTGCATCAGCAACCACATTCTCCTTTCCTTGTTTGTAAGCAATTACATAAGGAAAAGTTTCAATAAACTCTACCCATTTAGCATGCCTACGACTAAGTTTACCTTGGCTCTTCAAGTATTTTAATGACTCATGATCAGTCTTGACCACAAATTCTCGAGGCCACAAGTAGTGCTGCCATGTAGCTAATGCCCTTACCAAGGCATATAGCTCCTTATCATAAGTTGAGTAGTTCAATGTTGCTCCACTTAGCTTTTCACTAAAGTAGGCAATTGGCTTGGAGTCTTGCATCAAAACTGTACCTATGCCCTTACCAGAGGCATCACACTCAATTTCAAAAGACTTAGAAAAATCAGGCAATTGCAAAAGAGGAGCAGAACACAATTTATCCTTCAGCAAGTTAAATGCATCATCTTGTTCCTTTTCCCATGTAAAAACCTTATCTTTTTTAATAACTTCAGTTAAAGGAGCAGCAATGGTGCTAAAGTCTCGCACAAACCTCCTATAAAAACTAGCAAGTCCATGAAAACTCATAACTTCAGTTACACTATTAGGTTTAGGCCATTCTTTTATTGCCTTGATTTTCTCATCATCTACTTCAACTCCCTTAGAACTGACTATAAAACCTAAGAAAACCACACGATCCACACAGAAAGTACACTTTTTGAGATTAGCAAATAAGCGTTGATTTCTAAGAACTTCAAAAACTTGTTTTAAGTGCTCTAGGTGTTCATCCAGATTTTGAGAAAAGATCAAGATGTCATCAAAATACACCACAACAAATTTTCCATGGAAATCTTTAAAAACATGATTCATTAGTCTCATAAAAGTGCTTGGAGCATTAGTCAAGCCAAATGGCATAACTAACCACTCATAAAGTCCATATTTGGTCTTAAAAGCAGTTTTCCATTCACTCCAGAATTCATACGAATCTGATGGTAACCACTCTTTAGATCAATTTTAGAAAAGATTTTGGAACCATATAGTTGGTCCAACATGTCATCAAGATGAGGGATAGGATGGCGATACTTTACCGTTATCTTGTTGATAGCTCGACAATCTACACACATCCTCCATGTTCCATCCTTTTTGGGGACCAATAGGACTGGAACAGAGCATTGGCTCATACTCTCTCGAACAAATCCCTTTTCAAGCAATTCTTCAACTTGCCTTTGTAATTCTTTGGTCTCTTCAGGATTGCTCCTATAGGCAGGCCTATTAGGAAGTTGAGACCCAGGCACAAAGTCTATTTGGTGCTCAATCCCTCTCAAAGGTGGCAATCCCTTTGGAGTGTCATCAGGAAAAACATCTTCAATATTCTGCAAAATAGAAGAAACACTATTTGGCAAAGAAGGAGTTAGTTGTTCAAAATTAATCAATACTTCTTTGTAAGTAAGTAGTATTATGGGCAGCCCCTCTCTCCTAGCATTCAAACACTCTTTGGCTTTTATATAATGGCTCTCATTTTTCTTTTCCTTAGCCTCTTTCCTCTCACCAAAATATTTTATTTTTTTACTCACACCCTCTTTTACCTATTTACTTAGATTGCTGCCCTCTCTCTCTTTCTCTCGGCCATCTCTCTTTTTTTCTATCTCTTGGCCTTTTTCTTTTCCCTCAAGCTCACTTTTTACCTCTCCCTTTTGTTTTCCCATTGTTTCCCTCAATCATTTTTTATCTTCAAACACTTGAGAAGGAGATAATGGTGCAAGAGTATACTTCTTACCATTATGCAGAAGACTATACCTATTCTTTTTCCCATGATGAGTAGTATCCTTATCATACTGCCAAGGTCGGCCAAGTAAAACATGACATGCTTGCATTGGGACTACATCACAAAGATTTTCATCTTCATACCTACCAACATTGAATGAAATCATGCATTGTTTGTTTACTTTTACTTCTCCACAATCATTCAACCATTGGAGCCTATATGGGGTAGAGCGCTTCATGCATGCAATTCCTAATTTTATCCACCAAGTATGAACTCACCACATTTGCACAACTTCCCCCATCAATAATCATAGAATAAGTCTTCCCTTTTATCCCACACCTAGTATGAAACAAATTCTCTCTCTGCCCTTCATCAACACTACCCAAATTGATAGTCATAATTCTCCTAACCACCCCAATTATACCATCATTAGGCAGTTCCAAATCATCTTCCTCACTTACACCTTCTCCCTCTTCTTCTTTCCCCTCACTTTTTTCACTCTCATATTCTCCATTCTCTCTAAGTAGGATGGTTCTTCTACTTGCACATTCATGCATCATATGCCCCCTTCCATGACATTTGTGACATTGAATAGAACTTGAAGGTTTAGAAGATTTAAGATTAAAGGTTTTACCTCCCTCCTCAACTTTACCTTTACCTCTATCATCTTGAGGTTTGGAAGGAGCTTTCCCCTCTTGAGTTGACCATGGCTTCTTAGAGATAGTGTTTGGTCGACTTCTCCATGAGTTATTTTGCCGTTTTTTCTCAATTTGTTTTTCAACTTTTACAGACAAATCAACTAACTCATCTAAAGTTACATATTGTTGTATCTCTACTACATTAGCTATTTATGTATTTAAACCATTTAAAAATCTAGCTATTGTAGCCTCTTCTTCCTCCATACAGTTAGCTTGGATCATAGCCATATCCATGCTTTTGAAGTACTCATCCTCCGGCATGGAGCCTTGCTTCAAGTGTTGAAGGCGAGACTGTAGATCTCTTTGGAAGTATGATGGAATAAATCGCTTCCTCATTACCCTCTTCATCTCTGCCCACGTAGCAATAGGTGGTAGCTCATCTTGCAATCTGTCCCTAGCAAGCTTTTTCCACCAAGAAGCAGCATAATCAGAAAACTCAACAACAACAAGTTTAACTTTCTTACCCTCAGAGTAGTTATGGCAATCAAAGATGGCTTCAACTCGTCTCTCCCAATTAAGGTACAAGTCTGGATCCCTTGTCCTCTTGAAAGATGGCATCTTCATCTTTATACTATTTATATTATCATCTTCTACTCTACCTCTTTGTCCCCTCCTATCTCTTCTTTCTAGATTAAATTCAACATCAAAATCATCATTATCATATTCAGGATTTACAAAAGGGATATGGGGTACATTCCTTCTAACTTGGGGTCTAACATTATTTGGGGGTACAACATCATTCTCCCACCTAATTGCAGCTATGGTGTCATTCTGCTCGATAATCATATCCCTCATCTCTTGAAATTGAAGGGTCCATCTCTCAAATTGTTGGTGCATAGCTTGAAGGGTGAAGTCGTTCCTTCCTTTGACCTCGGCTTCTAAATGAGCCCTTTCCTCATCACCACCTGAATTAGACATCTTAAAAAAACAATAAATGATCAAGTATCACACTTTTAATATGGCTTTTACCCTCTTTTAAACTCACCCACACTTGCCTTTTTCCACTCAAAATAACCTTTGAACGAGAATACTTTGTAGATTTATAATTAAACCAAAATGTGTATCAAGTTCGTAGTAATAAAGTATGGAATCTTGGGGTACAAAAAGAAAGTAAAGAACTAGTCCTAGAACAAGTAGGATTTGGTTGAAACAAAACACGAATAAAAAGGAACTTATTTTAGAATTATAAGAACAAGAAAAAAAAAATTCCTCTTATTCTTAAAGATCTAGAATCCCCTCTTCTTGCTACCTTCTTGCTTGGAAACAAATTAATACAAAACTTGGAGAGCAAGTAATAAGATTTCTTGAATAGCAAGTAATAAGCTTTCTTGGGTATCAAGTAATCAAATATCTTGGAGGATAAGTAATCAGATTTCTTAGAGAGCAAGTTATAACTTTTTTTTTTGTTCACTCTACTGTAAAAAAAAATAAAAATTCACGACGCTACTGTTCATGCTACAGTTTTTTTTTGCGCCAATATAAGAAGAAATCCCAAGATTTATCAAGAACGGAATCTTGATAGAACCGCTCTGATACCACTTGATAACAGCAAGGTTAAGGGAGATCACAGATAGAGAATTGAATATTAGAATGCGGAAGCACAAAGAAAAGAAAACATAAAAAACTAACTAAAGATATGGGAAATTCGAAGGAAAGATCCAAGAATTTCCAAGCATTAGATGTTCTAAGGCCTTGAAAAGATCCAAGTAACAACGTATAGTTTATGGAAGAAATCTAACGCCTTTACTTGAGAAAACGAATCAAAACGATAGATTCGGATCTTGACCGCTTTATGAGTAACTAAAGACAATAATTAGTATGTGGAAACTAATCACCTTCTAAAGAAACCAAAGATATCACAAGAAGAAGTTACTTTATACCTTAAACTATGAAACTAGTAAAGGTTTAAAGATAAATTCTCAAAGAACAAGTCACAAAGGTTCAAAGAACTCTCTCAAATATTATTAATATCAATCTAAATTGTCTTTAATGAATAAAAAGGACTCCTATATATAGGAGAAGGGGGGAAAAACGTCCAAGACCCCTTATAAGAAGCTAAAAGGTCAGCCAAACCCTAGAAAGACAATTACAAGGAATCCTACTCTAGAAAGGAAATAAAGTAACCTAATTAGGAACAAATTTAGTACCTCTAGGAAAACATTAAATAGGAAAATATTAATAACCTATATATAAATAAAGAAATAAGGTAAATCCCAACTAGAAAAAGAATCTTGACAATCTTGGAAAGTTTGACTAGTCTTCTCTCAAAACTTGGGCAGAAAGCAACTCTTGTTGTGGCTGATTCTTGGACTCTTCTTGACCTTATTTGCATGAAATTGGACCTTAAAATTCCTCATCTTGGGCTTGAATTTGGGCCACCAAATAATTGTAGCATTTGGACAATTCCTCTCCCTTGGGCTTGAGCTCTTCTTCCCCAATAAGAAACCTTTGGATCAGCGATTGAAGCCCATTGAGCTTATCATTGAATTCCTTGGTTTGAGATCTTGTTATGGGCCTCCTTGGAGTTTCTAAAGCTTCATCCTTGTCCTTCAATGGAGTAGAGCTTCCTTGGATGCTATCAGGTTTAGTGTCCTCAAATACATATTTTGTTTTAATAACTAATGAAAAGACTTGAGTTTCAGGTATTTGGAATTAGAGACAAAGCATGGACACTATTTGGGCAAAATGAGGAACAAGGTAGCTGAAAGAACAAAGAAAAGGCAGCCTGGCGATCGCCTAACCCTCTTGGCGAGTAGCCAAACAATAATTAGCTCGCCTAAATGTTCCAAAGTGTCAAGTTGAAAGAGCAAAGAAAATGAAAACCTGATGATCGCTGATGTTACTCAGCGAGTCGCTAAATAGGTCACCAAACCGCTGAAAGTTACAGAACGCTCAAGCTAAAATTGGGAAAAATGATGGCGAGTAGCAGGTTCATTCGGCGTGTCGCAGGTCCATTTGGCGTGAGATAACCTGGTCGCCAAAATTGCTGATACAGATGTTAAACAAGTGTGGATGGGTGAGATAGAAAGAAAGAGGCAAGTTCACGAAATTGATTGGCGACCCCGACCTAGATCGCCTAAAGTTACATTAGTCAGATCAAGAAGTAATGAAAAATGAAGGAGAGACAAAAAACCATTGGCGAGTTGCCGATCAGTCGGCGATGCCCGACTTACTTCACCGAATGGCCTTGAAACACGATTCCTCAGACCTATTTAAATTGGTTTTGGCAAGAGAGAAAGGGGCATCCAGAAAGGAAGAACAAAGAAAATTGAGAGATAGAACATTACAAAAGGCTCTTTCTTAGAAATTTAAGAGGATTTTGAGAAAAAATTTGTAAGTGTGGAGATTATTCATTGATTTTTATCTATAGCCCTCATTTTGTACCTAATGATGGAAATGAATATAAATTTTGATTTTCTTAAGTTTAGTATGATTGGCTAAAAACCCTTCAATTGGGGTTTTGATCATGAGGCCAATTGCTGGATTTACTTAGTGGGTATTCTTTAATTGTGATTAATGGTGTTAGTTTGAAGTGGGTCTAAGTTGTTGCCGTGTTTTGTGGGTGGATTGCATGATTTCATGTAACGATTTAGTGTTGTGCACTTGCTTGAGAAAGAGGTGTGGAACCAAGGTGATAATTTAGCATCCGGAGTAGTGGGTCCTCTTGATTTCAGCTCGAGAGAGTGAAATAAGTGATCTATCATTCGTATCCAGCTTGAGAGAGTGGATTTGATGAGGGAAAAGAGCTGGGCATCTCATGGTATTGAAGTTCGACAGAATTCAACATAGACAAGGTAATTGTTTGAGAGAAAGTTATCTTAAATATAGTTCGACCTAC
This sequence comes from Solanum okadae, assembly GCA_036553675.1. NCBI lineage: Eukaryota > Viridiplantae > Streptophyta > Magnoliopsida > Solanales > Solanaceae > Solanum > Solanum okadae. Next base: position 15,344,023 of record CM071687.1, on the reverse strand, counting down.
CTGCAACAAACTAATCCCATTATAAACAATAGAGTTTACCCATTTTTGTTAAGATTTAGCAATTGGCTGATCAATCCCCCAAGTTTTACTCTACTATTAAATTGTTGTGATAAGTTGTGAAACTGAATCGATTAGACGAAGATTGAAGTTTGGAATTCAAATATAACTTTTGTGAAAATTGTTTGTTTGAAGAATTTGATGTGGCACTTTTAGTATTGAACTTTGGAGGAATTACTATTTCCTGTGGGATCGACCCGAACTGATATAGTTGGGTTATTATACTAATGAACGATCGTGAGTTCTTAAAATTGGATGAAGAGCTTTTATATGTTGCTCAAAATGACGCCATTGTCGGGGAGTAGCATTCCTTAAAGTTCTTTTTTCAAAGATTGAACACTCTCGAATTTGTTGGTTGTAAGTGAAGTAGTTTGTTTGTGCTGCTTTGTGTAAGTGTTGAGTGGACTGTATAGAAGTGAATATGAGTGACGAAGAGACGGATAATAGTCAAGAAGGTCCTAGGGATAGTATCGACGATGTCAACAATGTTTACAACCCAGCTCAATCGGGGGGAATGGGTGCAATTCGCATCCTGCAAGCTGAAGAAAATGCAATGTTTGAAATCACCAGTACAATTCTTCATCTACTTCAAATACGGGGGATGTATGGAGGGCTAGAGCATGAAGACCCGCATGAGCATGTGAAAAATTTCACTGAAGTGTGCAGCTCGTTTTCCTTCAAAAATGTACCACAAGAATAAATTCGGCTTCGGTTATTTCCCCTATCCTTAACGGGAGAGGCTAGCAAGTGGTTAGCCGGGTTACCAAACAATTCCATCGCATCATGGGAAGAGCTACTTATAGCATTCAACACAAGATTCTTTCCTCCATCGAGGATGATGAAGCTCAGAGACGATATTCAAGGATTCAAGCAATGGGAAGAAGAACCCATTCATGAAACGTGGGTGAGATTCAAGAAGCTCCTGTTCAATTGCCTGACTCATGGGCTACCAAACGACTTGTTACTTCAATATTTTTACCAGAGTCTGGATTCGGTTAATAAAGGAGTGGCTGATCAATTGGTACGAGGAGGAATAATGTTACAATCATTTGAGGTAGCTTCATTTCTTCTGGATGATATGACTAGAATAAACCAAGCGTGGTACACCAAAGAGGATCAAGTCATTCCACTTTATTTTAGATTAACGCAAGAGCAACTTGATAAAGAGAGAGAAAGGGATGAAAACATCAAGAAGATGTTAACCCAAATGGAATTTCTAGAAGAGCAAATGAAGGGGACCTGTGGAGTGTTTCGAGTTGAGGAGGGTTCTTCTTCCAACTACTCAAGGCCGGGGGAGAATCAAGGTTGGAACTCCAAAAGATATGAGGAGGGTTTCCACCCTCGCTATCAAGAGCGAGGTGGAAATCAAGGTTGGAACTATCATAATGGAGAAGAATGAAGGAGATATTATCAAGATTGGGCTGAGCAAGATGATTATTGGATTAGGGGAGATGATCATGAGGAGAACCATACTCACTCAAGTGAAAGCCCAAAATCAAAAGGGAGTGCAAGTAGTCCCCGGGTGAATGATTTATTGTCACGCATACTTGATAAAGTTGAGGATTCTGATAGTTTGTTAAAAGAGATGAAAGATGACTTTTCATCATTGAACAGTAAAGTGAATTCTCATGTAGATGCCATCAAAATACTCGAAGGACAACTGAGTTTATTGTTAGCTCAATTGACATCAAACATACCAATGTAAGATGACGAAAGAAAGGCTGGTTGTAGTTACCCGTAGCGGAAAGGTGGAAATAGGTAATATGATGGGAAATGAAGATACCCAAAAGCATGAAGAAGGTGCAGGCATGGAGGAACAAGAATTGCCTATTCAACAAAACCTTGCCAAAGAATCACAAGAGGAAGTGGAACTGCATGTTCAAATTCCAAAAGTAATGCTACCTTTACCCAAAATACCTCCACCATTTCCCTAACGATTAAAAAAGAAGAATGAGGATGAGAAGTTCAAAAAGTTTTTGTCAGGGTTCCAGAAGCTGTCAATTAACCTTCTGCTGGTGGAAGCATTGTTGGAAATGCCGGGATACGCCAAGTTCATGAAAGAGCTAGTCACAAAGAAGATGAACTTGGACTGTGAAACAATTGAAGTTTCCCATAGGTGCAACACAATTATGACCAAGGAGATGATCGCAAAGCGAGAAGATCCCGGGGCATTCACCATCCCTTGCACCATTGACATGCTCCAATTCGCTAAAACTTTATGCGATGTGGGGGCAAGCATCAACTTAATGCCCTATGCAATATACAAGCAACTTGGTTTGGGTGAACCGAAAGCAATCACAATGAGACTCCTGATGGCGGACCAATCAATCAAACATTCGGTTGGGATACTCTATGACATCTTGGTAAAGGTAGATCGATTCATCTTTCCGGCTGATTTTATAATTTTAGATTGCGAGATCGATGATGAAATCCCCATTATTTTAGGAAGGCCTTTCTTGGCAATCGGGAGAGCATTGGTGGATGTTGAAAGTGGGAAATTAAATTTTTGGGTGAACGATGATGAGGTAACCTTCAATATTTGTAAATCCATGAAACATCCAAGTGATATCCATGTGGTGTCTACTGATGATGTTATTGACGAGGCAGTAGCTAGTGTAAGCTATTTGATGTGTATGAATGAACCACTTGAATCCGTGCTTACTAATTATAATGACTCCGAAGTTCAAGGCTATGAGGAAGTAGTAGCTGCCTTATCGGACTAGGAGTATATTCAAAGAATCCAATCAAGTTGGATATTGACCTGAAAATAGAGAAACTCCTCCTGCAAAACCAACAACCGAAGAACCACCTAATCTGGAATTGAAAGCACTGTCCTCTCATCTCCAATATGCTTTCCTGGGGAAAAATAACACGTTACTAGTGATCATTGCCGCTGACTTGCTTGATTGGCAGGTGAGTTTGCTCCTTGAAGTGTTACGAAATCATATAAAAGCTATAGGATGGACCATCGCTAATTTAGTGGGAATTCCTCCCGGTATCTGTACTCACAAGATTCAGCTTGATAATGAATGTAAATCTAGTGTTGAACATCAACGGAGATTAAACCCACCTATGCAAGAAGTGGTAAAAAGGAGATCATCAAGTGGTTGAACGCAGGTGTGATCTACCATATTGCAGATAGTAAATGGGTAAGCCCGATGCAATGCGACCAAAAAAGGGAGGTATCACTATAGTTCCAAATGCAAAGGGGGAACTTGTGTTGGCGAGACCGATGACTGGGTGGAGAGTATGCATGGATTATCAAAAGCTCAACTCATGGACTGAAAATGATCACTTTCCAATGCCTTTTATAGATCAAATGCTCGACCGACTATCAGAGAGGGCTGGTACTATTTTTTAAATAGATACTCCGATTGCAACCAAATCTCTATTGCACCAGAAGATCAAGAGAAAATCACCTTCACCTGCCCTTATGGAACGCTTGCATTTAAAAGAATGCCATTCGGGCTATGTAATGCCCCGACAACATTCCAGCGTTGTATGTTATCCAATTTTGCAGACATGGTATAAGATTCTATAGAGGTATTCATGGACAACTTCTCGGTCGTAGGAGATACGTTTGAAGAATGCTTGGCACACTTGGGGCAAGTGATCCAAAGATGCATAGCAACAAACTTGGTTTTGAATTGGGAGAAATGCTACTTCATGGTGAAGGAAGGCATTGTTCTCGGGCACACGGTGTCACAAAAGGGGTTGGAAGTTGATAAAGTAAAAGTTGAGGTGATTGAGAAACTACCTCTGCCGATTTCAATAAAGGGTGTTCCCAGCTTTTTGGGACATGGCAGGTTCTACCAGAGGTTCATCAAAGACTTCTCGAAGATCGCATACCCCTTGTGCAAAGTCTTAGAGAAGCAAGTGAAATTCTATTTTGATGGTGCTTGTATGGCTGCATTTCATTGTTTAAAAGAGAAATTGATATCTACCCCGGTCATTATCAGCCCTGATTGGTTCGAACCTTTTGAAGTAATGTGTGATGCTAGTGGCATGGCATTGGGGGTAGTATTGGGGCAAAAGCGCAACAAATTTATTATGCAAGAAAAATGCTAAATAGTGTTCAACGTAACTATACCGTCATTGAACAAGAGTTTCTTGCGGTAGTTTATGCATTTGAAAATTTTCGGGCATACTTGTTAGGCACTAAAGTAGTCATTCACACTGATCATGCTGCACTCTGTTACTTGATGGCAAAGAAGGATGCAAAACCAAGGTTAATAAGGTGGGTGCTACTATTACAAGAATTGAACTTTGAGGTAAAAGATAGAAGAGGCTGCGAGAATCAAGTGGCTGACCACTTATCGAGGCTGGAAGGAAAAAAGAATGATGAGTCTGAGGTTGACATATACGATTCCTTCCCCGATGAACAGGTATTTGCAATTTCTCTCAAGCAAACTCCCTGGTATGCAGATTTTGCAAATTATATTGTGTGGGGACTAATGCCGGATGAGCTGAATTTCTACCAACAAAAGAGGTTCATGTTCGACGTTAAAAAGTACTTTTGGGATGAACCATACTTGTTTTGAGAGTGTGCAGATCATATTATTAGAAGGTGTGTTCCGGAAGAAAAAGTGGTAGGAATTCTCCATGCTTATCATGCATCTCCAGTTGGAGGCCACCATAGTGGTGTGCGCATTGCCGCTAAAGTTCTCCAAAGTGGATATTACTGGTCATCTCTTTACAAAGATGCGCATGAATTTATGAAGAGGTGATCTCAATGCTAGCAGCAAGGCGGAGTGTCAAGAAGGCACGAACTACCCCTTAATCCTATTTTAGAAGTCAAGCTATTTGATGTGTGGGAAATTGATTTCATGGAACCATTTTTGAGCTCGTTTGGAAATAAATATATCTTGGTGGCTGTAGATTATGTTTCCAAATGGGTGGAAGCCATTGCACTTCCGAACAATGAAGGGAAAAACGTTGTCCAATTTTTGAAACGCTACATCTTTGCAACATTTGGCACTCCTAGGGCGATTATTAGTGATGGGGTATACCACTTTTGCAATAAGTGGTTCTCAGCTACATTGAGCAAGTATGGGGTGAAACACAAGGTAGCAACCCCATATCATCCCCATACAAGTGGCCAAGTCAAAGTGTCAAATTGGGAAATCAAAAGCATCTTGGCGAAGACAGTGAATGCAAACAGAACTGATTGGTCTCGAAAGCTCGATGACGCACTATGGGCATATCGGACCGCCTACAAAACACCTATTGGGATGTCTCACTATCAGTTAGTTTTAGGTAAATCTTGCCACCTTCCTATTGAGTTGGAGCACAAAGCGTTGTGGAAATTGAAAGTTTTAAATTTGGATTGACCAAGGACCTCAAGGGGGAGGGTAGAGCAATTAAACGAACTGGATGAATTTAGACTCAGAGCTTATGAAAGTTTAGCCATTTACAAGGAGAAGATGAAGAAATGGCATGATGCTAAAATACTTAAGCGAGAATTCAAAGTAGGAGATTGGGTGTTGTTATACAACTCCTGACAGACTTTTTCCCGGAAAGCTCAAGTCCAAATGGTTCAGACCATTTAGAGTGACACGAGTATTCACAAATGGTGCCATAGAAGTTGAAGGTCAAGAAGGACCTGCATTTAAGGTGAACGGGCAACGTTTGAAATTATATTTCTGAGAATGTCAGGAGATTTCCTTGGTTGAAGTGGTGTACTTGGAAGATGCTTGAAAGCACTCCCACGTCGTGCCACGACGTTAAATAAGGCGCTTCTTGGGAGGCAACCCAAGTGTTAGAATTTTAAATAATGTGTGCTGATTTTGCAGGAGCGACTTTTAAAGGTATTCTTGGCGAATCGTCGAACCAGTTCGGCGAACATGATTTGGTTCACCTTATGGAGCTCAAAACGAGGGTGAGACTCTGGAATATTCGGTGAGACACGTTCACCAGTCAGTGCATCGCCAATATGTTCGGTGACCGTTTCACTCCTTAGTCAACGGAGCATTTAGTGAAGATTCCTCATCACCCTACTCTACTTGCTTACACACAAGATTTTATATATATATTTTAGTCTATATATGTTGTTTTGTTTTATTTGTGGAAATGCTCGCTCTTTACCCACATTGAGGACAATGTTGAGTCTTTTTGGTGGGGAGTAGAAATGGGGCAGTGAAACTTAGGAAACCCCCTCCTTTTCATGCCATGCCTTCTTGTGTGTTGATTTGGGTTGTTCTCTTTCAGATTTTGAGTCTTGGTTCTGATCAATACCGATGACTCAAATAGTACTCATAATCGAACAAACATAAATGTGTGCGGCTACGATGAGACCAAGTGAAGTTAAATAGACAATATGTGAACTCTTTACATCTCATTGTGACTAGCCAATTATCGAATCGATTCTCTTGTGATGAACGTTGTACACTAGGAAAACTGTGGAGTCTTGTTTGACTATGGTATCAATGCCTTGTGTGATGAGCTTATTGTGAACCATGCATGATAACACCTAGAATTTTCCCCGTTGGTTCGTTCGACTAAGTAAGGCTATCTCTTGATATGATCTGAGGCAATTTTGAAGAGTGTGAAACAATTTCACATATACCCTTTTGTGGCCTGCCTTGTGAGCGTGCATGAATCTCTTTTCAACACCCCTTGAACCTTATCTTTCTTCGAAAGAAACTTGATGAAAACATGACCTTTCTTAATCCACTACCTATAATCCTCTTGATTTGTGATTGATTGAATAGCCAACTTAGGCCAAAAAGCCTAAGTTGGGGGTGTGGTGAAAAGAGAAGGCAAGTCAAGAAGTGGAAGAAAATTCCCTTCTGTCCATGTGTTAAGAAAAATGGAACCCCTCCATACAAAACTAAAAAAAAATGGAGAGATGAAAAAGAAGAAAGAAATTGTGGAATAAAATATGAAAATGCAAAAAGAAATGGGGTCTCCAACAAACCATGGAAAGTGAATAATGGGATGACTTGTGAGTACGAATGAATTTGATGAGGAAAAGCGAAGGAAGTGTTGTGAGCACCACATTTCACGAGGATGAGAGTCACTAAGCCTAAATGTGATACCTTTGCACTCAGCCCCATTACAAGCCTTGAAAAGACCTTTTTTATCGTGAGTGAGCTGAATTAATTGTCAATCAGAAAATACGGCCAAACCTATGGGTGAAAGCATGCATAGTGTGTTTCTTTGTGAGTGTGAGCGTTGCATTTGATTCTGGAACTTTAAATGATTAAACCATTGTGTGTGAAGATGGAATCATTATCTATGTGAGGGCATTTGATTTCCTTTGTTGAGCTTAAACTTGCATTTGAAGCGAGTATAGTGAGCTTGAGATTTGTTGATAATGGTGTGTCACAACTTGAGTTTTTGAGTACACAATTGATCCTTGCATGAGTAAGTTGAGTCTTGTGTGTGCATTCATGATTGAGTCTTGTGTAGCACTTCTTGAGACATCCTTTTTGAACTGTTGAACTTGAGTTTTACTTGAGGACAAGCAGAAGTTTAAGTTGGGGTTGTTGATGAGTCCACAATTTGGACTCATTTAGGTATGTTTTGATAGGTTTAGTGTCCTCGAATACATATTTTGTCTCAATAACTAATGAAAAGCCATGAGTTTCAGGTATTTGGAGTTAGAGACAAAGCATGGACACTATTTAGGCAAAAAAAGGAACAGGGCAGCTGAAAGAACAAAGAAAAGGCAACATGACAATAGCCTAACCCTCTTGGCGAGTCGCCAAACAATAATTAGCTCGCCTAAATGTTCCAAAGTGTCAAGTTGAAAGAGCAAAGAAAATGAAGACCTGATGATCGCTGATGTTACTCAGCGAGTCGCTAAATGGGCCACCAAACCGCCGAAAGTTACAGAATGCTGGAGCTAAAATTGGGAAAAATGGTTCATTCGGCGTGTCGCCGACCCATTCAGCGTCAGATAGCCTGCTCAACAAAAGTGTTGATACAGATGTTAAACAAGTGCGGATGGGCGAGATAGAAAGAAAAAGGGCGAATCACAGAACTGATCGGTGACCCCGACCTAGATCGCCTAAAGTTATAGTAGTCAGATCTTGATCTATAGTCCCTTATGATCAGTAGAGTGGGCGACGGGTTGCCCATTAATACAACACCAACATTATTTGATTCCAAATTCAGAGCAATGCCTATTGTACCCTCTTCAAATTCTACTAATTCACCCGCCATTACTTCATCAAGACCGTGAATACGAGCAATGCCATCGCCTACTTGAAGTACGGTATCAGTATTTACAATCTTTACTTCTCTATTATATTGTTCAATACGTTCACGGATAATATTACTAATTTCGTCAGCTCGAATGGTTACCATGATTCTTTCTTTATTCTTTTTTGAAAGAAAAAAATAATACCTACAGTAGAAAGACTAATCAGTTATTTCTTTCATTGTTCCCAACATGCTAATATTGGCACTAATGGTACGTAAATGTAATTCGTTATTCAAACAACTATTCAGAGTTCCTAGAGCTCCTTGTAAGGCTTGTTGGAAAACCCGTTGTCGGACTTGATTAATCGCCCTTTGCTGTTCAAACTGAATCGTTTCGTTTTTGTAATTTTCTAATTGTTCCAAAGTTTTATAAGTTGAATTAATCAAATTCAATTTTTCTCGTTCTATCTCGGAGTATTCATTCACTCGAAACTGCTCGGCTTCGGTTTCTACTTTCCGTAAACAAGAACGAGCTTTTTCGAGTTGTTCAATAGCCCCCCCCACGCAGTTCTTCTGAATTTCGAATAGTATTCAAGATCCTCTGTTTTTTATTATCTAATAAATCACTTAATGAAAGTAGATTATTTTTCCATTCCTTTCCAAAATTCCATAATCCCTTCCCGAACCAAACATGAATCTTTCGATTCATTTGGTTCTCACGCTCAATTACTTAAGGTAAATTCTCATATCTTTTTTTATGAATGTAATGAGCCTATCTTCTCTTCTTTGTTCATATTCCAAAAAGATATCGAAACTAATGT